>JBBYHM010361038.1:0-20647 GCA_038381775.1 Adansonia rubrostipa | reverse complement strand
AAATATTTAAATAAAACTTATAATTTTTATCCAAAACTATCTAGAGTCATATAAAATGTAATTAAAATTAATAATTTTTAAAATTCAACATTTACATTTATCAAACGATATAATTATATTCAGTATTTCATTTTCAGTAATATACTAAATAGTTTTAATAATATAATCAAATAATATAATTATATTTAGTACTTATTTTTAGTAATATACCAAATAGTTTTTATAATACAAATTCAGTACTTATAAATTTAGTATTAAAAAATCAGTACTTAATTTTTTAGCACTTAATCTTTTTCGGTTTATCAAATAATACCTAAGTTTATGATTCAATTGTCCTTTGTGTGCATGACAAGTCAATTAATTAGATTTTTAACTTCACTTCATCCTTTTAGGTTTTGCTGTAACCATGCAGGTTCCTGATATGTTACTAATTACCGAGTAATGTTAATGTTACATTTAGCATTGTAGATGATATAGTTTTCGATAGTCAAAAGTTATGTTTTCGTCGTAATCTTAATACTAAATTAGTAAAAAAATAATTTTTTGGTTTTCAAACTTGAACCAGAGGCGTTCATAAGCTGGGCCTAGCTTAAAGAAATTTTGGATCCTTTGCTCGGGCTAATGGTCGGTCCTACTCGACCCATTTATATTATCCATATTTGCTATTCATAATTAATAAAAAATTAAAATAAAATAATTATTTTACATTAATATTTATATATTCTATAATTAAATTTAAATAAAAATATATTTTTTTTTAATTTTCAGATATCAATTCTAGGCAGGTACGGTTGGGTTGAATTGACAAGAAATCTATCCAAACCCGGCCGATAAACAATTCTAAACTAAGAAGCTAGGTTTTTGATGTTTTTTATGATTTGAAATTACATTTTTGAGATCAAATAATTTTATTATCCTCGTTTTTCCATGCATGTTTTTCTAGACATTTCAATCTATCATGGTACTTATTCAAAGTAAAGCTAAATACTTAAAATTACGTATTTTTCTCACCACACTTTCAAAACATATTTTTTATACCAAACTTTTCTCGACAGCAATGCTAAAACGATCTTCAGTCAAACCAAAATAAGGAAAAAAAATAAAATAAAATAGAATAAAACTATAACTAGAAATGTATATTGGCACTTAATTTTTTTTTTTTTTTGTTTCAATTTTAGGTTAAAGATTAATTTTTAGTTTTTATTATCAAACAGCTCTAATCTCATGTCATCTCAATAAATATTTCTCACTTTAACATTCCCATAAAGTACTACAAATGGATCTTCATCCTACTATGCTATTAAAACTAATAATTATAATTATAATTAATTATATAATCGAGGAATGACGTACTTTAGTAGATTGTTGAAGAAAATATAATAAATTTATAAGACATTATTATTATTATTATTATTTAATAAGACTTTAGTCATGAATTTTGAAATTCAATGTATATTTCATTAATTTTATAGAAATTTCCATTAATTAAGTATATTTCTTGAAGGTTTTAATACCAACATTGTAGAATGTGCATCATTGCATGAATGCATTAAAACCATTGAAGAAATTGAATAAAATTTTTGACCAATCGACTACAATCCAACAGTGTTTCTCAACTTTCCCAAAGAGATGGAACTCTAGGATTAATTTCTCTCCTTCATTTCATTTATTAATTTTCAGATTTATTATGCGATGAATGATGTCAACCGGTTTAAAAATTGATAACCAAATGAATATCAAACCGATTAAAACCTGGTTTGATTAGACCGATTAAATTGAATTTTACAGAATTATAATTAATTCTGATTATTTAAGTTATTACTTAATTTTTAAAAATATTTTTGTAAGTGGGTACTTTACAGTTTCATTATTAAATTAATCAGTCCAATAAAATGTATTATTTAATATATATATATATATTAATAATAAATAATGTATTTAAATCAGTTGGATAAATATTCAAAGAGGCACCTGTAAAGTAGAATACGCATGGCATCTATAGTATATATTATAGCTTCAAAGTTGGTCAAAGTGGCCAAATTATCTGCGAATGACGGTCAGTTAATCCATGCAAATTGCATGCTTAATTTGTAATTAATTAAGAATAAATAAAATTAATTAAAACAAATATATTCGAGTTTGATTTTGACCATTCATCTGGCCACTACATTACTAGAAAGTATAAATACTGAAGCATTTCCCACTTACCTGAATCATCACAGCCTTGAAAATTCTTTTCTTATTCAAAGTCATCTAAGCTAACACTTCTCCAAATGGATGGCGAAGGTTGAAGTGGCGTTGGTACCAAAGATGGCCGGGGCGCCAGTGGCGGTCAAGGTGGGGACAATGGTGGTGCTGGAAAAGGTGGAGCTGGAGGAAGCACATCTAAAGGAGGAGGCGGGGGATCGGGAATGATGGTAGCTCCGGGAAGCGGAGGTACAAAATCTACTTCGAGGGAGTCTTTCGGGAGCAACCCTAAGGGATACTTCTCTGACCTCCATGCAGGCGGGAAGGCCAATAAATAAATGTTAATATTGCTAGAAAATGCATCGTCTTCTTCTTTCATGTACTGTAGTAAAGTAATACATGACTGACAAATTAAATAAAATTATGTTTGCCAAATCTCTTCCTTTTCAGCATCAAACATTAGCTCAACTATTTTAAATTTAATGTTCATTTTTACGATGTTTTAAAATAATATATTCAAAAATAATAAAGAGAAACCGAACAAAAACCCGTAAGTAAATAAGATATACTTAAAATGAATCCAAATTCGAAATAATTTGAATTCCAATCAGTCCATAATTTTGTTCACCTTTGGCTCGAGATAATTATTTTACTAAAATAATAAATATTGCATATTTTTATGTCTACAATATATTAATATTTTAAGAATACATAAGCGGACACATTTGGGTTTAGATTTTTTATCATCTAGCAAGTCTAATCCGACTAAGCTCATGAATAATTTTAACTATATAGTTTGTCTTTTGTTATTAATAATCATTTTTGCTTATATCATATTATAAATTTGTTTTCAAAAATTATAAAGTAAATAGATTTAATAATATTTTTGAAGTTATACGCAGCTCTGCCCCTATAAATAAACATAATTTAGGTAATTACTGTTTTTGCAAAGCTAAATTCCAATGCTAAGACATAAACTAAGAACTTAATTTGTAGCATAACAAGTAACAAGCGTCACATTGTTTTGATAAAATCAGATAAGAAAAATTTATATACGATCTGAATATGATAAGAGAAACTAATTAAAAATATGCGATCGGAGGTCAAACTAATCAGACTTTCAGTTTTTAGTTCAACAATTTTTCTTTTTAATATATTCAAATATTAAGTTTAATGTTAAATAAATATTAAATATATGCAATAATTAATAAAAGTTGTATTTGGTTTAATAGTATTATCTTTAATATAAATTTAAGAGTTTACAGGCTCAAATCTCATTAATTATAAATAAAATTTTGAAAAAATAAAAATATAAGTAAATCTGGTTTTTTACCGATCTTTTACTAGTTGAACAAGTTTTATAACAGTTCACTTACTAGCTGTTCTAACATACGATCATACCAAATCATCAATCGATTCTCAATTAAACCGATTCAATCAACCAATTATAATGTAAAAAACACAAATATAATAGAAATACAAGTAGTAATTAATAGCAGCAATCATCACATCAACAAATAAAGTTTTTTTTTTAAAAAAGGTGCATAACTCGAACAAGTTGTTGAATCCTTTTGATTTTAGAGAGTTGCCAATTGTTGGATGTTAATAGGGTAAGTATAAGATTGTGATCCATAGGATGACTGTGCAAATAAAGCGTTGGCTTGTTCGGTGGGATGAAAGGCATCCCAGAACAGGTATTTCCTTCGATCAGCACATGGTTGTTGAAGCGGAAGGCACGTTATCTGCCCATTGTTCCTTCCAACTCCGCAGCATCCTTTGTCTATTACTTCAAACCCTGTATACATAATGGAAATATATCAACATTTAATTTCATGGAAAACCTACATTATCTAGACTTGAGGGTAAGTATCGAAAATAACTATGCATCCGATACAAATCTATATACTCTGTACGCAAGTATATATATACTCCGTACACGAGCATGCTTCGTACATGTGTTTAAATGTGTCGAACACAAGTACCAAGTATGAATCCTTTAAAGAAATGAGGAGTCCAGTGATATTGATGAAAATTAACAAACATATATGAATATTTTATTTCATGGAAACCTATATTACGTGCTTAGACTCGAGGATGGGTATTACATACGAGTATATATCTGATACACACATATATACACACACACACAATATTTTTAAAGTTTTTTATATATTTGAAAAATCATACTCTACACATATGTCAGGCACAAGTATGGATATGAATGCTTTAAAGAAAAAAAAATTCAACTAACATCGATGGACATTTGACGAACATATATGAACATTTAATTTCAAGACAATATTAAAGTTTTCTTTTGTTTTGTTTTTTTTTTTTTTTTTTTTTGGGTTAGGGGAAGGATGGAATTGAACTTATTCTTTGAAGAAGAGATCAGGCATCAACTATTGAATCAAATGTTTGGATTCATATTAAAGTTAATTTTATAGTAGTAGATTAATTACCGTAGGCAGTGCCATTTTGATAGAGATCAAGGCTGCTTTTGTAGGAATCCAAGTAAACAAATTTAGCTCCTTGCAGTTGGCCACCATTGAAACGGTCGACTAGCTTCCTTAGCTCGGTGTTGAAAAGAAGGATTGCCTTGTTGATGTTTTCATTGCATCGGCTGCTATTACTATGAAACCGTGCAAGTTGGTATGGTATGCAACCAATTGGTCCAACCGCTGTTACGATCACTTTTCGAGCTCCCAAGCCATATAATTGCTGAATTATGAAAATCCAAGCGCGCACACACACCAAAAAAGAAAAAGTTATCATCTTTTAAATAGAAATTTAAATTAGGATCCTAGACTAGTTTTTATCACGTTATATACATTATGGTTACGGACATATTGAATGCTATTGTAATCATTGCGATCACAAATTTTTTATATTACGTTTATTATAATTGCAGATATAATAGATGTTATTGTGATCATCGCGATTGTGAATTTTTTATTTTAGACAATGTACTCTAAAGCATAGTAATTATAATTATATTTTTATTAATTTTTAAAAATAATTTTTGATAGTATGTGATTTTTTTTATTTATAAAATAAAAAATTTATTTGCAAGTTGTAAATCTAATTTATATACATGTAATTCACTACTGTGAGTTTAACTACTATAGATCGCTAACCATTCATAACCAAATGACTTTGAATATTGGCGTCAAAGAATTGAAATCACAAAATAATTATTGTAACATCGCTATTGCTATCGTTCTTTAAATCTTTGCTTTTAAACAGTATGATTGGATCTATCCATGGGTTAAGCTAATTTATAGTTGAAATTTTTTTCATTTAACCAATCCTAGCCCGAGTCAACTTGCAAACCCATTTTATTGGTGAAAAAAATTAAAAAAATTAAAAAATATATTAATATTTATATATTTTATAATTAAATTTAAATAAAAATATATTTTATAATTATTAAATAAATAATAATTTTAATTAAATCAAATCAATTCGAGTTAAAAGGCTATATTTAAAATCAATCTAATTTAAAATAAATTGAATGAACCGAGCAAGTAATCAAATCCTAAGACAAGTCTAGGAGCGAAACTACTAAAATATTCTTTTGGATGTGATAAATTACTTACGGTTAGCTGGCGAGTGTAGTCCTGAATAAGAGCAGCCGCGTAAGCTTTGGCAGTGAAATCAGAGCTGGTTGTATAGAAAGTGGGCATAAAGTAGTTATTAAGGTAATCGTTACTTCCCAACCCGCAATAAAAAATGCACTTGCTTAGATAGCTGCTCAGCGCATTGGTGTCGCCTCTGAACAACCGTCTCATTTCTACCACCGTATTTGCAAAGTTGGCAACCTGTCCGTTCATCGATGTGTGGGCTCCCTACACTCAAAAAAAGAAAAAAAAAACGTTATAAACATTGATTTTTCAACTTCTTTTTAACAACTCTATAATCATGTATTTAAATTACTATCATTAAAGTTATTTATAAATCGAGTCATAATTTAAAAAATTTAAAATTTTTTTAAGGTCTAAATTTGATTTTGTTTATTTAGATTATCTATATTTATTATTTATAATTAATAAAAAATTATTTTTATATTAATTTTTATATATTTTATACTTAAATTTAAATAAATTATTAAATATTAATTTAAGCTGAGTCAGGTAAAAGCGGCAAAAGTTACATCTAAAGCTCCGCTCTAGCAAGCCTAGCCAACCAAGCTGAGCAGGTAGCCCAACTAGTGGATAGATCTAACGAACATGCACACTTTTTCAATTTTGTTGTATTTGTTTTGGTCACAAAAATAATGAATATTAGTATAGTTAAGTACGATAAATATATAAAAATATCAATAAGGTTAAAAAATGATTTAAAGTCGAACTGGTTAGACATTTGATTCTTGATTTAATTGATTGGACCAATAGGTTTGATATTCTTTTTTAATGTTTAAACGTTAAATTTAATGCAAAATAAATATTAAATACGATTGATAATTAATAAAAATATGTATTTGATTTAATGGTATGATCTTTGTTATAAAACTAAAAGATTTAAACAGAGTAACCATTTAAATTACATTAATGACAAATAAAATTTTGAAAAAAAATTAAATAAAAACAATTTTTTATCAATATAATCTTGATTTACAGCTTTTTTTATATTTGTCGGACCAAACAAGCCACTTGTTCAATCAATCTAACCGTCCGGTTTAATCTTTTCTTTTTTTTTTCAATGGTAGTCATTAATTAATCCATGCTTATAAGTACAATTAAGGTGTTGTTTAATAAACTAAAAAAATTAAGTGCTAAAAACTTAAGTATTGAATTTTTTGTACTAAATTTATAAAAATTGAATTTGTATTATAAAAACTGTTTGATATATTACTGAAAATTAAATATTGAATATAATTATATTGTATTACATTATTTGATAACCATAAAAGTTGACTCTTGAAAATTACTAATTTCAAAATTTTAATTTTAATAACATTTTTATATCATTTTAGATAATTTTGGATAAAAATTAAAAGTTTAATTTAAATATTTCATCTTTTGTAATTAAAAAAGAGATAATTTAATTTAAATATAATTTTTTAAAAAAAAAATTGACTTAATCTATTTTACATTAAGTGATAAATAGCTCTCTACTAACTTATTACATTCAATATTTTTTTATTAAAAATTTTCAAATAAGTAGCATTTGATACGAATTATCAAAAACATTGAAAATATTAAACAACTGAAAATTTTCAATAAGTTATGCAACACACCCTAATTTAGGAAAAGGAAGTAATTTACCAGATTATCGCCTGTTTCATCACGAATACCAGCGGCTCCCGAGGCATAATTAGCTCCCCGCAACAATTCAAGCCCACGAGCCCTTGAATAGGGAAGAATGTAGCGTTGAAACCCCATAAGTTGAGCTGTAATTTTATTATAGTTACGAACATAATAAATATTATCATAATTAATTATGATAAATATTAATCATAAATATCAACGATAATAATAATTTATAATATCATGTTAAAATCGCTATTTAAATTCTCGTAAAAGGATGACAAAATAGTGAGGAGTAAACGTAACTTACCAAGAGCGTCGACAAAAGTTCGACCATTAGTGAAACGACCGGTGGAACCCTGGGGAAAATCGATGCCGTAAGGCCTATAATTGGCCCGAGCAAGTGTAAGCATACCATTGTTATTCCCATTATCCACTAAGGAATCGCCAAATATGAAGAAGCCTGGCACTTGAGATTGCTGTGGTTGTGGCAGTGCCTGTGAACAACCTCTACCGGGAAAGCAGGCGACAATAATCAAACAAACAAACAAGGCTGGCTCAGCAATGGACGTCTCCATGTTTGAATTAATATCGAGCTCAGATAAATTAAATCACTGGATCCCCATGCAAAATCGATGCAACATTTTTATAACCGCTGAAAAATGGAGTCGTTCAGGGTTTGTCTTTAGCTATTATGGGATTCAGGTGCAATGCAGATGCATCGATCCAGGCAATGTTGCTTTTTAGTTGTGCTCATCAGTCAACATTCATGTCTTTCACGTAAAGAATTACTTTACATTGAGGCAGCAGCGGTGGCCCAAGTATCTATCTCGTGATCATCAATCTGGCCACCACAACAGCTAATTTAGCTAGCTTTAGCCTAGAGCATGGTCTCTCCCTAAAGCAGTTAGCAAGGCATAACCTTATGCCTGATCATGGGCCAGCTACTCTTTCGGTCCTATAATTAGCTTAGTTTGAATAAATATTTAATAATAAAAATATTTATTTAAATTTAATTATAAAAATATATAAATATTAATAAAAAATAATTTTTTAATATTTTATTATTTTATGAACGGTGTTCCTGGTGGGCTCACAGTTTCGGTTGAATAAAAAATTAAAAATTTTTAAGCTTACGGCCTAACTCAGCATATGAACACCTTTCACTTTATTAATTGAAATATTTTAAATAATAAATGTCAAAATTAAAAAATTATCGATGTAAAAAATAATATAACATGATGTGAATGTAAAAACTTGTAATAGTTTATATAATATAAATTATTAATGTATTATATTTTATATAAATATATAATACTTAAAATATAATTATGATAGGTGAAATTAATACGAATATAACGTAAATAAAGGAATTGTAGCCTTAATTGGGTCCTTTATTTTGTTTCCTTTTAAGATGGAATTAATGTAGTAGTACATATATGTTGTGTTTCGCAGTTTAATATATCTAAGTTAGCTATATTTTATTCTTAATTAAAACATGCATGTACCCGAAGGTAGTAATGAACATAGTGAAGAAGTAATAATTATAGGGAGGCAGTTAGCATATCCTAAATTAGTAATGCTGCGCAAAGCGATCACTTTGAAAGAACGAAGATACACAGTGGGGATAGGTACAATTCTAGTATTGGGGTAAGTGGAGAAAGTGTTAAGGTATGTCTTGATCAGATGCATGCAATATTTTAATTATCATACTGGAGATTGAATGGATAAGATTCTGAATTCTTTAATAAATTAGTTTAAGTGATCAATCAAGTAAGATGATTAGAAATAGGTTTATTCAAAGGTAGAGTTATTTGTTTGTCTGGTTTGTTAGGTTTGATTATACGAGTTAAGTTTTAGACAAAGCTTTTGTTAATTCGAATCAATCTAACCTAGCTCAAATTACTATTTAATAATAAAAATAATATTTTTAATTAAATTAATTATAAAATAATATAAAAGTTAAAAAATAATATTTGAATATTATAATAAATAATGAAATAAGTTGGGCTGGCTCAACTTAGCCTGACTAAGGTTTAAGCAAAAATATTTTACAACGTTCAAACCGTAACTTGATTCATGAAAAAATCTATTTGAAAATGATATTGGTGGTAAAAATATGAATTTAGTTTTAATTAAATATTAGATATAATCAATAATTTACCAAAAAGAAAAACACTTGTTTTACTTTTGGAGAGGTTAAAGGTAGAAAATTCAAATTCGCATGCTTGTGAAAATATTTTAAAGCATTTAATATTTAAATAAATGCTTAAAACTGGTTTAATGCTGAGTTCAACTAGATGGTTATTCTTGTCAATAAAACTCCTTATCTATAAATTCATATATAATTGTCATTATAAACTTTTTAGATAAATTTTTGAGATAAATATGCTTCAAGAATTATAGAGAGTTATAATTATAATATCCTTATTATATAAACATTATACTTAAACAACCCCTACCCGATACAAATTAGAATCTTGATAAAGTTGTGTGATCGATACATGTTATATTCATCTATACTTGTTATGACCCGCATATGGCGACGATCAAAACGGCACTGCTGATGTATGCCGATCGCCAAGTCTCACCTGACAGTCACAATTTTAAATGTCGATCGCCAAGTCCCACCTGATGATGATTTGACCCACCAACAACAACAATAAATGCTGATTGACATCCTGACCGACGGTCGACTGGCCAAACCGACCGCTAGGCACCATAGCCTGACATCTAGCTCGGCGATGGTCATATCACCACTGAACCATCGACACTATGTCTCCAGATAACACTTATAAAAGGGTAAGCAAACCCAAAGGTAAGCACTCTCCATTTTTTCTCTCAATCCCCATTGCTGTATCTTTCAACACCCGTATAATAACTTAACCATCGGAGAGGGTCCCCGGAGTACCAACTCCGGCACCCTTCTGTGTTGCAGGATCTTGCCCAACCCCTGGTACCAGCAAAGAGGACATCAACAATACTATTATAAAGAGAATGGTTGAGTTAACCGGTGACATCAACCTAATTATTGAATTTACCCCAAAAAACTAAATTCATGATATCAAATAATAAAATAGGGGTATGAATGTATTCTAATTTTTAAATTATAATGTTTTTGAAAAAAAAGTTAATAACTTCTTGCAAAACTACATATTTTTCTCTAGAAAACTACCCATATAAAAAAATTATTTTTATGTTTTCTAAAAAAATTACCCACAATTTATTAAAACTATTTTTTTAATCACCCACTTTATGGGTGTCCCAAGTTCTAGTACTTGAAAAGTAATTAACAATTAATCTCTTAAGTTAAAATATGTATATTCTTAAATTAACAAGAGGATGTTTGTTATAAAAACAAGTTCGCTAAAGATTATCTGTTATAAGAACACAATTAGGAATACCATAAAAGGTGGAAACTAGTCCAAACTCTATTAGCAAAATGTGGTGAAAGAAACTAAGAATGGATGAATTGGTTTCTAAAAGAAAAATTAAAATGAAATTGCAATCCAAGAAACATGTTTAAAAGTTATATCCTTGATGAAAATATAAACAATTTATACAAGTATATAACAAGTAAATGAAGTAAGACAATAAGGAAAGCAGAGCAAACAAAATGATACATAAAAGTTCGGTACTTTGTTTAAATGCCTATGTCATATCTCTATGGTTTCCTTAATTGAGATACTCAATCTACTAACTAGAATCTTCTAAAATTTATCTTTTAAAGGATAAAATATAACCTTTACAACTACTATATAACCCGAAAACCCCAAAGTAAGTTGGTATCAAAAACTCGTAAAAGACACTTAAGATGATACCCCAAACTCTTGATCTCACAAATTCAACACCGTAAATATAGGTTATTGCAAACTAATTGACCTCACAAACTCCATAATGATATCAATTGAGAATTAATAAAAATTTGAATACAAGAATTTGGAGAATTTAAGCTCTTAATTGTTTAAGGGAATGAAATTGATCTCCTTGTAATCGAATTTCCTTTTCAGAAAATGAAGAAACAACTTTTTGTTGCTTGTTCTTGTCCTACACAAATTTGTTGGAGTATCTCTTTCATAGATAAAATAAGCTTGGAGCCATTGGGATTGAATTATCGGAGGAAAGAGTAGTTGAGTGCACTTGAAAGTTGCCATTAGAAAGCTGCCAACCGTTAAGGGATTGACCCTTTTTCGAGTGGATTGATCCTTCTTGTCCTCCATTCAATTTCTAGCCTTAGGAATCGATCTTTCAATGCTTGGCAACATTTGGGACTATTCTATTTGAAAAAAGTCAATCCTTTCCACAAAAGGATCGATCTTTTCTTGGCTTTTTCAGAGTCTTAAAACCCATCTATTTCAAACATTGGAAAAGGTTGACTTTTTTTCTAAAGATTATTTATTATGAACTTGAAAATTTATATTTTTAGATAGGGATTTACTAAAAGAATATTAAGACAAATATT
Source organism: Adansonia rubrostipa (assembly GCA_038381775.1). Lineage (NCBI taxonomy): Eukaryota > Viridiplantae > Streptophyta > Magnoliopsida > Malvales > Malvaceae > Adansonia > Adansonia rubrostipa. Next base: position 8,752 of record JBBYHM010361038.1, on the reverse strand, counting down.
GTAAATTTTTGAAATGATTTCATGTCCAAGAATAAATCAAGTTTGCTTTGAATATAATTTGGGCTTACATTTTTAAATTAAGCTCATAGAAAATTCTTTTTTTTTTTTTCAAAACCAATTCTATTACAATTTTATTATGGCTATAAATTATTTTCATTGAAACCAAATGAGTTTTTATTTAAGTTCAAATGAATAGACTTTTAATTTGAGAAATACATAAAAATCTAATGAATTTTACACTAAAAAAAATAGAGAAATAATGACGGACGAATCCGTCGGTATATATAAAAAACTCTGTCGGTATAGGCCTTAGGAACCTTTATCAACAAACAAATAGGATATTCCAACAAAAAAATACCGTCGATAGATATCTTCTTTCAAAAAGCCCTCCTAAAACGACAAGTTGGATTGGAGAGTTTTACTAACGGTTTTGCGTCGATCACTAAAACGTTACCAGCCTATGGTGACGAATATCTCTCAGTAAAAGCATTCTAAGAAAAACAATCTGTGCCGAGATTTATTGATGGTTTTGTCTCACTACAATTTTTTTTTTTTTTTTTGATAAGCGGAGAAACAACAATTAGGAGCCAATATAAAGCTCCTTGAACAGCACTAACAACTTTAGAACACCAAATCCTGCCCCCAAACAAAGATAGTCCCTGATCCATGCCCTGTTCACTAAATCTTCAAATTAAAAACATTTGACAAAACGCATACCTACTAATTAAGATTCAAAGGTAGGATCACCTCTACAGCATGGAATTAAAAAGCTTTTAGATTGAATCAATCCGTCAATATAAGAACTATGGACACAGCTTACCACCAGCCTGAGAACACATTACTTCTGTTGACTCCACGTTTAATCAAAGCGTCTGTCGTATTGATAGCTTTGCCGAAACACGTTCAAAAATGGACATACCTGATATTGTTGATCAAAGCATCAATATTTGGGAAAGCATTTGCCAACCATCAAGGACTTGCATTCACAGTAGAGCACCAAGTTACAGCAAACTTGGAATACAATTCAATAATTAAAATATTTCCCCTTTTCCCTTGTCTCACTACAAAATAAAAGAATTTTACAGACAAGATATGGGCAAAGATCAAACGAAACATCTCTCTCTATCTTGATTTAGTTGTATTGGGTATTAACGTCATCCCTAATTTAACAGTATTAAGGGCGTATATTGTCTCCAAAACTTTTTTAGAAACACAATGTTAAAGGACTACTGCTAAAGACTATTTTTTGTTTCTAAAATTTTTAGGGATGAATTTTTTTTTTTTTATAAATAATTATTGATTATCCTTAACTTCTCTATATTATGTAGTATCTATTAGCAAATATGAGTAGGCCTATAGTGATAGCAATTCAAACACTAAAACCTTTTTCAATTTTTTTTACAATATATAAATTGATATAGAGCTAATGTCCAGTAGACCTGTTCAAGGGTTGGGCTACTCGCCCAAGCCCAAAGATCTGCCCGATATTTGAGAAAGTTTGGATAAACATATTAGGCCCGAAAAATGGGTTTGGACAAAAAAATTAGACCCGATTAAAAAATAGGTCAGGCATTGGGTTTAACTTTCAAAGCCCGATCTCAGCCCGACCCAATTCATTTTACTATTACATTATATATATTTATTTTATATTTTATGTATTATGTAATTTTTATCATATAAACAATACATATATAATATAATAGTGTAAAATTAAAAAATTAAGTTAAATTATTTATATTTATAAACTTAATAAAAGAAAATTATTAAATTAATAAAGATTAAATTTTTAAAAAATATATTTTTTAAAAAAGTAAATTTTAAAAAAATATAGTGTGGGCGGGCTTAAACGAGCTTGGACTGTCTATTTACAAATATGGGTAGCTTGGGCAAAATTTGAAGCCCATATTTCGAGCCGGGCTAGGCTTGGATAAACATATTTAATGTTAATACCATGCTCAAGCCCAGCCCGAATCCAGCCCAACCTAACCCATGAGCAGATCTAGTGTCCATCAGTAAAAGTTTATTTTGTATAATTTTATCTACCTATAATGATTAATTTGTCCATTTCTTTGCTATTTGTATATTTCGTTTATATATTTTATGTTATTAAAATTCATTTTATTATTTATTTCTATGATCATTGATCATAGAAAGGGCCCTTTACCATTTTGTATACATATATGGAAGAGGGACACATGCAATCTTTGTTTGTCCATTAGTATGGTTTCTTTTTATCATGGGATAAAGCAGTTTAGTAGCTAGCAAGGCTCATAATCTTGAGGTCATGAGTTCAAATCCTGTTCTCACAATATTTTTTTGACAAGAAAAATAAACTTGACTTTATTAACTAGTCATTTTTTCTTTTAGGGTTGTATTATGTGACAATTACAATCAATGATAAGTCATCTTTTAAAGCAACAAATATATATATATATATATATTTATGTTTTTGATTTTGAATTATATTATTCTAATCAAATCCATTGTAAAGAATTGTAAAGATTAGAAATCAATGAAAGAAAAAGTAAGTGGATGTGCTACTTTTATCAGCAATAAGTCTGAAAAAGTATCTTAAAATATCAAATTTAGATATTTATACCCTGTGAAAGTAAGGAATCATGGCATGTACATTTGACCATCAATATTTCCATGCCATTGCTATATTTTTTATACATTTTATGTTATTAAAATTCATTTTATTATAATGGTAAGTTTAAATAAAAATATTAAATTAAAAATAAATTTCAATATGCTCTCTTATTAAAAAAACAGTTGTCTTATAATTAATAAGGTGCATTCCAAACAACTGCCCAACCCTCATAGGTATCATATGTTATATAAGTAAAATATCAAAATACGTTTGCAAACAATAAAGTATAAATCACCCCAAAGATTTCATTACATTGAATTTCTTGCACCTAAATAAAAAAAACATCATCAAATAAAGGAAGGAAAAACTGGATCTGCAAGACTAACAGCAAACATAATGCAAAACAATGCCAGCCATTGAAGAAAAAACAAGAGAAATCCATATATTAATTGCATTCAACTAGTGAAGAACCCTTACATGTATCATGTTTATGACTAAAGTAGCTGTTTGAAAATGTTTCTTGTTTCCATAAAAGTTAGAATACTTATAACTTTGATAACATAAACAACTCAAAAATAATAACATATATATTTATATATATATAAATTGAAAGATTAATATAGTTATAAAGATTGCTAAATAAAACTTTGATCAGCATTATATTATTAGTACTAAATAAACAAGTAACACAATTAATATTTCTTTGATTATCTAATCAATACTTGAGGGGTTGATGAATCCTTACCTTGTGATTATATCGAGTAGTCCCCTTTTAAGCGATTGTAGCACGTATGCTTGTAAAGTCTCTTTCTACTCAACACTTATCATCATATCATCCATCTTTATCTTTATCTAGATCTCTAAGTCAATCCCATGCTTCCATATCAGATAGAAGCAACACATCTTGGTCCTAATCTAGATCTCAAAGTCAATCCTAAGCTTCTATATCAAATAGAAGTAGTACAATTTTATCGTATAAATAATAAATGTAGTTGTTTAACATTGTAGAATAATCCATCTTCATCCTTATCTTTTTATATTAGATAACCTTCTAAGTAATTCTATGTATAATTAGTATAGATAATTCTTATATCTAGCACTTGCCAATTATACCTAGAAATACATTTAGTCAATGAGAACACATGTATCTTACTTTTCTAAATTCTTTCATGGTATTAGTGCCTTAATAGCTCTAACAAGTCTTGATCATACTTTTTCTTTTTTTTTTTCTTTTCTTCAATTTCTACTAGCACATCTTGTAGTATTCACCCAATTATGACATTAATAAGAAACCCTTCTATGGATTTTGTCATCTCTATTAATGTAACTGCCTAGCTCCCTCTGAAACTTATGTCCTTTAATTTTTCCTATTGACGTGCTCATATCAATGTGCTATGGACTGGCCTTGATTTAATAGGTTATGTAAAAGGGTCAAACCAATCTCCACCAAAAACAATTCCAACAAACAAAAATGAACTGCTAATATAAATTATTCTCATTGGCTTCATTAAGATAAGCTTATTCTCCATGCAATTCTTACTTCCACTTCAAAATCAATGCTACCTTTAATAACTTCATCAAAGACTTCTCAAAAGGCGTGACAAAAACTTTTTCATTTGTATGGTAATAGAACTCGTTCTAAGGTGATGGCTGTTAAAAACAAATAATGCATGCTAAGTATGAAACTAGGTTAGTTAGTGAATGCTTACAACTTATGAAAAATTATAGCTGATAAATTTGCTCATACTCGTGTAGCTATAAATAGGATGATCTTATCCTTCATACTCTTAATGGAGTAGGAAATGAATTTAAGTGTATTGATGTATTAATTAGAGTTTGTTAGAGTTCCATTATATACGAGGAACTCCATGATAAACTTATAGCATATAAGCTCTATAGTAAATAAGAAGTAGATGAAAACAATACTATGCTTGCTATAGTTAACTTTACAAAGAGATCGAGCAATCCTTCAACCACTCATAAACTTTAAAATATATATCGGTCTGCTGGGAATGGTAACCAAGCTTAACCAACCAATCGACGATCTAGCAATTCATTCACAACTTTAATAAGTCAAGATGCTTGGCATGTTTATCAAATTTGTGACAAGCTAGACAACAATGTCAAATAATGGTTTGACGAAAAGCAATTTTTTAACTCCATTTCACCAGTAAATCATACCATCACATCTAATGTTGTTGCAAATCATGTGACTACATCTTATGCTTTTGAGGAAAATTAGATAATGGATTTTGGAGCCTCATACCATGTCACTTCAGAACTCAATGATCTCTCTTTTATACACAGGCTATAATGGTCCTACTAAGATTCTTATGGGTGATGAGGTAGGTTTGATTATCACAAACACTGGTTCTACTTCTTTAAAAATAAATTTCAATTCTTTTAAATTATTTGATGTATGTGTTCCTTCAATTAGAAAAAAGTTAGTCTCACTTGCTAAATTCTATGAAACTAACCATGCTTTTATTGAATTTTTCCATCACTCTTAATAAAAGATCTAAAAATGATGGTAGTTTTTTTACGTAGCCTGAATAGAGATGATACCTATAATTTGTTTGGGGATGAATAAGTTTCAAACGAAACACCAACTGTTCTTACAAGCATCAAGTCTAATGCTACGACTTGGAATCAATAACTTGGACATCCTTCTCTCAAAATTCTTTAGTTTATGATTTAACATAACATTTTGCCATTTTCATCACCTAGTTTAAAATTACCTTGCGATTCATGTTCTTGTAATAAAGGCCATAAGCTTTCTTTTTTCCATTCTACATTAAAAAAGCATTAAACATTTGGAATTATTATATTTACATCCTTAGAGTCCTTCACTTATTTGCTCTATTGATGGTTTTCAATACTAAACTATATCTGTTGATCATTTTACCAAATATATGTGGTTTTATCCCTTAGAAAGAAAATCTAATGTGTTTTCTATATTTTTTAAATTTAAGGCAATTGTTGAGAAATATTTTAACTTCCTTATCATTTTTATTTACAATGATTGAAAAGAAGAGCACACCAAATTGGATAAATTTTTTGCCATGCATGGCATCGCACATTTTCAAACTCCACCCCATACCTCACAACATAATGGTTCTGCCAAAGGACATCACCATCACATTATTGAAACTGGCCTTATCTTATTACATCAAACTTTTTTTCCTACATATTTTTGGACCGATTCTTTTCAAGCAACAACATATTTGATAAACCGCATGCTTACTCCATTTCTTCAAATGAAAGCTTCATTTGAAACATAACTTGGTGAAAATTTGAAGTACTCAAAACTTAAAGTATTTGGTTGTCTTTGCTACTCTTGGTTAAAGCCACACAATTCTAATAAACTACAACCCACATTTCTTGGATACCCTTTCTATTAAAGTGCTTTTAAATATTATAATATGGTCACTAGTAAGATTTTTGTTTCAAGGCTATTTATTGAATTTGAATTCCCATTTGTTGCAAAACTTACAACATTATCCATCTTATATTTAATTGGTAATGAAACTTCTAGTAACCTCATAACTCTAGGTCCATTATTTTATACTATACCTCTATTGCATAATACTTTCTACTTTTCCTCAAACTAATCTTGAGTTGCAAGCATTTTTTCGCAATCTTGGTAAGTTTTGTCCCCCTTTTAAACTCCTCATAAGGTGATCTTAATTCTGCCTTATAATAAGATGTCTATCCAAATTTAGATTCTACATCAGCATGTCTTCTTCTCAACTATCTTCTCATTTTTGTATACAATTTGAGTCTATTGAACACTTCAATCAACCTAAAAGAACTCATAAAATGATAACCCAATTCCAAAATAAGATTTTCAAGCCAAAAAATTCTTCATTACAACTAAACAACTTATATCTCACCGATTATCAAAGATTCTAATTGGCAATTAGAAATGCCAAACGATTTTAACGCTCTTAACTGCAATGAAAACTAAGATTTACTTTCATCGAGTCCAACTTAAAATTTAATTAGATGCAAATGCCTTTTTTGGTTAAAAAAATCTAATGGTACCATAGATAGATGCAAAACCAGATTTGTGGCTAAGGCATTTCATCAATGCCTTAATATGGATTACACAAAAACTTTTAGCTGTATGATAAAACTAACTACCATCTAACTTATTTTTATGTCTAGCTTTATCAATGAATTTTGCAAATTTGACAATTAGATGTTACTAATGCTTTTCTACATGGTTCTTTATCTAAAAACATTTACATAGGATAGCCTCTTGGATTTGCAGATTCAAATAAACTTAACTATTTGAAAAAGCCACTTTATGGACTTAAAGAATCTCCACTCCATTATCTTCATCAGACTCCTTTGGTCTTCACGAGGGTCTTCATCAATAAATGCTATAGATTATAGGAGTATGGTGTGTGTTCTTCAATATTTATCTTTTATAAAGTTGGAGATAGCATATTTAATTAACAAATTATCACAATTCACTTACTGTTCAACACTTAAGTTCTTTGAAATGAGTTTTACAATATTAAAGGCAATAATTTGTCATGGTTTATTCTTTATACGAGACTTCTCTCTACAGCTACATGCATACACAGATGCTGATTGGGTAAGAAATGTTGATGATAAAACTTCCACCTCTAGCTACATATTGTATATTGGAAGAAATATGATCTCTTAGTCTTCAAAAAGTAATAGATGGTGGCATGCTCTTCAATTAAAGCAGAATATAAAGCCATTACAAACACAGCAACTGAACTTATTTGGACTCATAATGTCCTTTCTAAGTTGCAAGTTCCACAAACCAAACCAACTTTGATTTTATGTGATAATGTTGGAGCAACTTATCTCTGTTCCTATTTTTTTCACTCTCACATGAAACACATTGCTCTAGATTATCATTTTATTCGAGAAAAAATTGCAACTGATTGTCTTCATGTATCTCATATCCATTCAAAAGATCAACTTGTTGATGCTTTAACTAAAGCCTTATCCAAATAACGCTTGCTTTTTCTTCGGCCTGAGGTTGGTGTTTCTAATGGTTCCTCTATCATGTAGAGGCATGTAAAAAAGTTTTTCTACCTAACATTTATCATTATATCACCCATCATCATCCTTACCTAGATTTTCAAGTCAATCCCAAGCTTTCATATTAGATAGAAGTAGTACATCTTTATCCTTATCTAGATCTCCAAGTTGATCCCAAGCTTCCATATCAGATAAAAGCAGTAAATCTTTATCTTGTAAATAATATAAGTAGTTGTTATCCTTATCCTTATCTTTTATATTAGATAGAAACAATCTTAACCTTCTAAATATATCCATAGATAATTAGCGTAGATGATTCTTATATCTATCACTTCCTAATTGTATTTATAAATCTACTAAGTAAATGAGAACAAATGTATCTTGCCTTTCTCAATTTTTTCAATGCTATCACGTTGTTGTTGTCGAAGAAAAAGGAAATAAGAAATACGATTCATCATTTTGTGACAATAGCTAGTCGAAGTGCTTGCTTTGTTTTGCTATAGTAATTCATTACTAATCTTTAGAATTATATAAGGTTAACCATTTCATTTTGTCATTATACAATTGAAGCTTATGCTTAACGCTTAATAACATAAATTTTAACAATTTAATATAATCATAACAAAAGAATAAAATGTTTTGATTACTAAACAAAGTATTGATCAATATTACATTATTAGTACTCAATGCACAAGAAACACAACCCAAGAACTTCATACCTAATAAAGCAAACAATGTTAACCTATAGGTAAACAAATAACCTATTATTCTATTTAAAGCTAAAAAATATCCTAAATTTTATAAAGATAAACAAAGCAAACAATTTATCTTCATCGTGTTTTGACAAAATTAATAAGAAATAAAGCAAATTCATGTTTTAATGTATTTGGCCAAATTGTTCTTTCATTGAAATTATTAAGAATGAAGTGACAAGATAAATCTTATGCAAGAAAAGAATCAAGACCGATCCCCACATTAACTAATTAAGCATGTATTTGGTGAAGAAAATAAGTTATTCGAAGCTAAGTCCATGTTCTTTATCCACCTAGAGTATTTGTTTACTGCTACTGAATTTTGACTAGGCCACCTGTAGTATTTCATAAACCACATATCTCATACTTGTTTTTTAGAGAAATTATT
>JBBYHM010361018.1:4342-20648 GCA_038381775.1 Adansonia rubrostipa | reverse complement strand
AATAATAATAATAATAATAATAATAATAATAATAATAATAATATTCAAAGAAGTATTTAAAATTTTACTTCTAATATGTATAAACTCTCAATATTTAATGAGTTTAACTAATTAAATTTTAAAAAAATAATAAATGGATAATATACTTTATTGACAATGCTTTCAAAGCTCATGATATAATTTACTTTTCGATAAATTATTAGTTTATCATATATAGACCTGCTCAATGATCGGGCTACCCATTCAGCCCAATTAGGCCTAGCCTCGGGTTCTCATATTTTTGTTTCAAACTAACATGACCCGACTCGAAACAGTGATTTTAAATTAAAATAATATATATTTTATTTGAATTTAATTATAAAATATATATATATTAATAAAAAATTTATTTAATGTGATGAACAATAATTCTAGCTTGAACAGGCAGGTCTAAGCACATTAAATAAAGGCCTAGGCTTGGGATTTTAAAAAATTCAAGCCGTAGCTCGGTCCAACCCATAAGCAGGTTTAATCACGTATAAAAGATAAATTAAGTTTTTAATATTTAATTAAATTATATATGGTATTAATATTTACTATTTGATTCATTTTTTATATAGTATTATTTATTATGGCTGTCATATTTTTTAATTTATCTTATTATTTTATTATACTATTTCATACTCTATTTATCTTTACTTGAAATAATAACAATAATAATAATAATAATAATAATAATAATAATATTCAAAGAAGTATTTAAAAATTTATAACTAACATATATAAACTCTCAATAGGTAATGGATTTAACTAATTAAATTAAAATAATGTGATAAATCAATAATATACTTTATCAACAACGTTTTCAAAGCTCATGATATAATTTACTTTTTAATAAATTATTATTGTATTAGATATAGACATGCCCAGTCAAGTTACTCACCTGACCCAATTGTGATTGGGCTTGGGTTCTCATGTTTTTGTCGTATATTAGCTCGACTCAGTCGAAACAGTGATTTTAAATTAAAATAATATATATTTTATTTAAATTTAATATAAAATATATAAATATTAATAAAATTATTCTTTAATGTAATGAACAGTAATTTTGGCTTAAATAGGCGGATCTGAGCATGTTAAATAAGAGTGTAGGCTTAGGATTTTAAAAAAATTTGGGCTATAACTCAGTCCGATCTATGAGCAAGTTTAATTATATATAAAATATAAATTAAATTTTCAATATTTAATTAAATTATATATGATATTAATATTTAATATTTAATATTTAATTCATTTTTTATATAGTATAATCTGTTAGCTTTCATATTTTTTAATTTATCTTATTAATTTGTTATACTATTATCAGATTCTAATTATCATTAATAATAATAATAATAATAATAAGAATATTCAAAGAAGTATTTAAAATTTTACTATTAACATACACAAACTCTCAATATTTAATGAGTTTAACTAATAAAATTAAAGAAAATATGATAAATGGATAATATACTTTATTGATAATGTTTTCAAAGCTCATGATGTGATTTACTTTTTGATAAAATATTTTATCTTATATAGCCATGTTCAAGGGTCGGGCTACCAACCCGTCCCAATCAGGTCTGGGCTCAGGTTTTATATTTTTATATCAGGTTAGCCCGACACGACTCAGAACAATAATTTTAAATTAATATATTTTATATAAATTTAATTATAAAATATATAATATTAATAAAATATATATTTTTAATGTAATAAACTATAATTTTTGCTTAAATAGGTAAGTCTGGGCACGTTAAATAAAGACCTGAGCTTGGAATTTATAAAAAATTAGGGCCGCAGACTAGCCTAACCCATGAGCAAATTTAATCATATTTAAAATATAAATTAAGTTTTTAATATTTAATTAAATTATTAAAAGAATATTAAAATGAAATTCATAATTAAAGTTTTTTATTTATAAAAAATATTTAATTAAAATTTTTTTATATTTCTTTTTAGTATTAAATTCGGGTTCGAGTTCTTTCAAATTCGGATCATTTCGGATTCAAGTTCTTTCGAGTTCGACCGTTTTGAGTTTGAATTTTTTGAGTTTGAACTATTAATTTTTTAATCAAATCAAATTTGATTCGAATTTAAACTGAAATTATTTTAAATAAAATTTTAAATTTAAATTTATTTTACCACCTTTAATTTTAAATAAAGTAAGTGTCCCTTTGTCTTTGCCTTTGGTTATTGGTTTTTGGAATCAAACGTGGACATAGTGCCTGTCTTACTCTGTCTCTCGTGTTAGCAAATAGGGGCATAAATTGACGTATTTCCAACGAAGCTTCTTTGTGTTTTGTTCCTGTTTCCCTTGAAAATGATAAATTGAAGTGCTCCAGACAAAAGCCAACGTTAAGTTCGAGACTCCACAGAGAGAGAGAGAGAGAGAGAGAGAGAGAGAGAATAATCAGCCCAGCCAAGGCAAGGCAAGGCAAGGCAAGGCAGGCAAGACTGGAAAAATGACCTGGGAAACGAGGTTGTCAGTTGTTGGAAATATTAATAATTTTATTTATTTTTATTATTAAACCAGTATTTGAATAGTAATTACTAGGAAGGAATACCTTTAACGGCACGGATCTTCTTTATTTGTGTTTATCATACCACTGAGCGAACTGGGAGCAAAGGACAAGGCCAACTGAAAATAGACAGTGTGTCAGCTAGCAGCCCCTGGTAGATTAGGTTAAAAATTTTTGCATTTCAAGTCATTCCAGCTTTAAATTATTATCATTTAATAAAAATTTTTATTTAAATTTAATTATAAATATTAATATAAAAATATATTTTTTAATTTTTATTATTATTTTAAATAATAATATAAATTTTTAAATTGACTCTGCTTAACAGATTTGAGTATGGGCTATGCGGGTCGATAGACTCATATGATAAATCTCGAATTTAAGTTTTAATATTTTTATTTTAAAATTATATAAATTAATAATTTAAATTAAAATAATATATTTTTATTTAAATTTAATTATAAAATATATAAATATTAATAAAAAATATTTTTTAATATAATAAATAATAATTCAGCCCTACCTAAAACTACAAGCACGTGATATGCGAATGCCAACTTGAAATTGGGAAAATTCCATTTTAGCCCGATTCTGCTGAGGTCTAAGCCTAACTAAGAAAGAAATACTGAGCCGCGGCCTTAATCGATCCGTAAACTTCTGTTGTCAGTTTGACAAGAAAAATGAAAATCACGAGAAAAGTAGTGGATATGGTAAACGACGAGTATGTATTTCTAGACATAAGAATAAAGTAGAAATTGTAGACATGTTTGATAAAATTACTAATCCAAATATATTCCCATGAATTTTTTAAAAAAAAATTGTTTCTGATAGTTTGGAAAATTTTAGATTGTTTAATAATTTACGCAGTAAAAAGTTTTTTTATTTAAGTTTATTTAAATTCATTTTACATTTAATATAATTTGTTATAGTAATTTATTTTAAATGCTAAGTTCATTGACTTAATTAATTTAATATCATGTTCAAAAACTTTAAAAAATAATTAAATTAAAACATGAGAATCAACTGTGTCTGAGTAGCTGCGCATAAATTAAATAAATCAAATGAATAAATTAAAATAAATTTTAGAATTACTCATTGCCATTGAAATAAATTTTAGAGAAAAAAAACGTTGTATTTTTCAAAAAGAAATACGGACTGGTTCCGGTTTCAAATAGAAGGCTGAATTATACAAGGTTATGCAATCAACACTACGTTCGATGCATTATGAATCCATGATGGTCCTATTAATTTGCTTTATGCCTATGATAAAAGCAGCTCAAATTATTTCCCTACATGGTCTTGAAAATTACCATAGACCAAAATAATAACCATACATATATAATAATGGCTAGCTGGCTAGTTAATTAATCAAATTCGAGGATCCAATTCAAATTTTGTTATAATTTACAACAAGGATTAATTTGAGAGTTTAAACAAGTTGTACCCCCTTTTATTTTAATAGTGTGGAAGGCAGTAGAATTAGGAGTAATTAGCTTGTGGGATGTACTTGATTCTTTGCACCTTATAGCCCCATGCTAGCCACTACTAAATGAAGTTAGAATTCATTTTTAATAAGTTAACTGCTAGCAAAAAGTTTCAATCTTATAAATGGATTAAGAAATTAAAACTTTATCTTATTTTTTAATTAATTTTTTATTTTTATTAATATATTTAAAAAGTGCATGTTACTTTAGTAATCTTGATAAGAGTTTGTAAAACAACAATTAATCCTAAAAGGAATAATGGGAAATATATATATATATATATATATATATATCTTATCAATGAAGAATTTTAAAAATTCATTTTTTATTAAAAAAATCATTTTTAAATTTTTGACGTGAACAAAAACTTCGATTGAATTCAAAATTGGATCGAATGAATAATGAATAGAGTTTTATGACCCCAATTAATAATAGAAAAACAAAGTAACAAGTTTTTCTTTTTATTATCCGATCTAGTTAAATGTTAAAAGGTTTAAAAGCTATGCTTACGTGAAGTTAGATTTGATAATTTATATATTCATATATATTATATTTATATATTTTATTGTATTATAATTGTATATAAGATATTTAATATTTATATAAAATTTTAATATATTAATAATCTGTATTATTTAAATTTTGAGATATATTCATATTGTGTTTATATTATTTTTATTTTTATTTTATTTTAATTATTTTTTATATCGTATGTAATATAATCTTATCTTTAAATAAAAACCTAAAAGCTATAATTGGATGGGCAGTTATTAATAATTAGCTGCAGCACCGAGCGGCAATAGTAATAGCAGCATATGAAAAACGCACAAGAAAAATTAGGGAAAAATCGATTGAATTGAGTAAACGAAGACGACGACCTTAATTAGAATCGCTCGTAACTCAAATTATCTATGTAATTGGTTCATATCAAATTTTGAATAGGTTTCTATATCAATTCGAATTAATCCGATTCGAATGGATATTTAATAATTATAAATTTAATTATAAAAATATAAATATTAATATAAAAATATTTTTTATTTTTTATTAATTATGAGCAGTAAATATAAGTAATATGGTTGAGTTAGACTGAAAATAAATCTAAGTGAAAAAATTTCAAAATTTTTTAAATTGCAAGCAGGTTCGTAGAAACCTCGAGCCCTAATTAATTATTGAGAATAAAAAAATAATGAATTTCTTTTCTCAATTTAAATTTTTATCCAATCTAATTAAGGGTTAAAATTAAAAATTTCAAAATTTCAAAACTATCATGATAATCTAAATGAAGTTCTCGTAAAATTATGTTTAGATGGACCGTACGGGTGGTGTATTAATAATTACCTATTGGGGTGCATTATTATTATCCATTTCCCCATCATAGACTTAGGCTTAATATAGTTCTTGGTACAATTTTTTAGGATAAAAATATATTTATTTGCAATTTTAATGTTAAAAGTTTTTAATTTCGTAGTTAAAATTATAGATTGTTAATTCGAATAAAAAATAAAAAAATATTAAGCTTTTGTATGTTAAAAATTAGTTTTTAAATAAAATAATTTTATTATTTTTACATATTTAAAATTTATTAATTTAAATATTTTTTTGATGTCTTAATTTATCACAAAATTTTTTTATAATAATATCAAATACTTAAAAATTTTAAATAACAATTCTTTCTAACCCAAACTTACTTTTTCTACCAATAATATTAGAATAGCCTTTGGCAGCACTAAGATTAGCCGTAGCATATAAAAATATAGAAGTAGACCTTAAAAACATATATTTCTATTTATTATAATTATATTTAAAATATTATACATATATAAAATTTAATAATTAATAACATATATTATATAAATTTTTATATATTTAAATATTTATATTATATTTATAATTTTTATATCATATTTTAATTAATTTTATTATATTTAAATCTCGTATCATATTATATCCGAAGTTATCAAATTTTATTTGAAAAAACCAATGTTCCTTCCTCTTTAGGACGTTCAACTTCAAAGCCTGCTCCTTTTCTTTTTCTTTTATTATTTAAAAAATTTGCGTTCCTTCTTGGTTTCTTTCTTCTCTTCCTTATCCTTATTACCTTAATCTAATCAAACCCCATAAAAAATCTACTCAATTAAAACCCATCCTAATTAAACCATGAGTCACGTTTGGTAGTTCTACGTTAAACGCACTTAGATCCCAAAATTTTAAAAATTTTATGATTATATAATATAAATATAATAAAAAATTAATAAAAAAATATAATTTAATATAAATATATAAATATATTAAAATTCATATAAAAATATATTATTAATTTATCAAAATCTTTAAAAATAATTATAACATAAAAATAATAATAATATCATACAAATATATGCATTGCTACGTACAAACTTACCTTTGCAATTTCAAATGCCACAAAACTTTGGTTGGTTTGATAAATATTACTGCGCAATCTTCACTAAATCGCTAACCCCACCTAAATCATAATCAATTCTTTCAGAAAGCCCAAGTAAAAGTATATATATATATATATATAAAATTTTCCTGCATATTTTTCCTTCTGACAAATCCTTGTAAATTATAAAAAAAAACAAAAGAAAACTCTTTTTTTATTCCAGAAAACAAGGAAATAATGTATAGTTTTTTCTGTTAAAAGAGAAAGTCTAAAGTTTTTGAACAGTTGTCCTGCTGAGCTTCCAAGTCCACACTGTCATTTTCTCCATGTATCCCTTAATATGACAAACAAACATCTGCAGTTTTTTTCAGACAAAAAAAAAACAAAAAATTTGGTGCAGCTTTTGTTCAAAAAACATTAACAGAACTCTTATTGTCTTTAACTAAAACCGAAAACCCAATTGTTTTAAAAGCTTGAAATTTTCAAAATCACCCCCAATGTTTGTTTTTATGACTATGCAGTAAGGCAGTCTAGCCACCACTTGTAGTAATCCAAGGGCTCAGCTTTTTCAAAACCAAGAAAATCAAGCAGTAACAGAGAGAGAGAGAGAGAGAGAGAGAGAGAGAGAGAGAGAGAGGGTTCGGTGTTTTTGCATGGAGAGGAATATATCAATGGGGACAACGATAACAAGAAGGGCTAAATGGCAATACCCTCCATCACAGCCGCCAGCCCCAAGAATCCTTCATTTACCACGCAGGCCTAGAAGGAAAGCACCACCAAAGGCAAGTCCTTCAAAATTACCCAGTTTGCAGAAGGAGAGAAAAGGGAAGCTGGTGAGCTTGTTCGATCAAGAAAGGTCTTTTACAAGAGGGGTTGTTCCAATGGTGCTGGCGAGTCCAAGGGAGAGTGATGAAGAGAGGAGAAGAGAGAGGGTGGAGGAAGATGTAGTTCTTGTTGAAGAAGAGAAATGGAGTTTCCAAGCTGAGATGCTGAGAGCAGAATGTAACTTGTTGAGGATAGAAAGAGAGATTGCTGTTAAGAAAATGGAGAGAAGAAGGCTGCAAATGGAGAGGACCTTGAAATCTGCTGTTCAAACTTTGCTTTCTGTTAGTTTCTTTCATCCCTTTTTTCTCTGTATTTTCCATTTTTTTGATTATTTTCTGTTTGGTTCTCAAGAGAATATTAATTAATGTGGGATAAGAAAGGAACATGAGGTCTTTTAAGACAAAAAACTTGTTTAGTACAAGTTCTGATTTCAGGGTTTTGCTGGATTGTTATTGATAGAAAGTGGAATAAGAAATATTGCCCTTTGAAATAAAGTCAATGTGTTTAATTAAGCAGGCCTGAGCATGTCAGATATAGGTAATATAGCAAGCCAGAATCATAAAAAAAAGGTTGCAAATATTTCAACTTTTACTTGGTTGTATTTATTTATTTTTAACATTTCCCACTTTGAATTCTCTATTTATTTCACCAGCTATTCAAAAGAATGTCTTTGTTGATCTTTTTTCAGATGACATTTATTTATTATGTTTTGTTTGATACTGTGTGCTTCTGGTTTTAGCCCTGTCCTAGATTAAATTGTAGAACGGTTGATGCTTGTCTTGATTTGCATAATGTCAGGAAAAAACAAAAAAAAGAAGGCTTTGTCAATTATTAAGTCTTTTGCTAGTTACCTTGCTCTTTGTTACTCTATTTCTTCATTTTCTTCTTGAAGTATGTGTATCAACATATTTTAAAAAATGGAAATAGAAATATGACTTTTGAAGAAGTCTTCAAATTCATGAAAAAATATTTTTTAAAAAATATTAAACATACATTTGTTAGATACATATCCAAATCTTAGATTTACACTCTAGTCCGAGTAACATTAATGTTGCTTTGACTTAATGTGTTTCACAAAAACAGACAAAAGTGAACATGAGATGAGACATCACATAGTTGGCTCCTTTGTTTGTGTGTGTGTTTTTTGTTTCTTTTTCATACATATATTCCATTGAATGAT
Organism: Adansonia rubrostipa; assembly: GCA_038381775.1. Taxonomy (NCBI): domain Eukaryota; kingdom Viridiplantae; phylum Streptophyta; class Magnoliopsida; order Malvales; family Malvaceae; genus Adansonia; species Adansonia rubrostipa. The sequence goes on along the minus strand of JBBYHM010361018.1, from coordinate 12,215 downwards.
CTTGATTTGGCAATTGGGTTGCAGGGAAGAAAGAATATTTGTGAAGGAAAGAACGTGAGGTTGGTATTGGAGGAGCACATCAATGATTTGGTGGATAAAATAGAAAAACTGCAAAGGAAGTCAGAAGTTCAAGACTTGGATGTTAAAAAATGTAGTAATTTTGATAAGCAAGTTTCTTTTCTCCAAAGACAGCTAAAGATGTTTGGAGGATTCTCTGATGAAGAAATATGTGCGAGGGAGATTCGAGAAATGGCAGAAGCAAGCTTGTCGATTAAAATGAGTAGTGAAGTGGCTGAGAGCTTTGCTTCAAATTGCGACAGCAATGTAAGAACATAACACTTTTCCTTTTTACCTGACACTTAATTTTCCCCTTTAATACCTGTGTCCGACACAAGTGTTGATACACACTTAAAAGTTTTTAAAAAATGAGCATACTTAGTGTCGGATATATACATATATCCAGTACTCAGTCTCGAGTCTTGTAACATTTCTTTCAACACATTTTTCTGAGTTGTAATAGCAGATGTAGATGGAAAGTTTTAATTTGAAGCAAATTTGCAGGTGGAAATTTTGAGAAGAAAGATGGAGGAATTGCCGAAGGGTATTTTATTAGAGAGAATGGAGGAGGAATATGGTTCAATGCTCTCTACAGCTAATAGTTCAGCCACCAGTTCTGCTTCCAGTTCAAAGAGGATTGATTATTCTGATTTGTCATTGTCATCAATACAACAATCATACAAGGTAAAATCCCTTTAATCATCACTTTCTAGCTTGCTAATTTCTATTGTTGTAGACTTTCAAACTTATTTGTCAGACAAATCCACTTTTCGCACGAATAACATTTTATCGATACAATGGCTCATAAGTTGAAACAGGTGACCTGGTGTCATGTCAGATGACTTTCTCAGGACATAGTATCAACTTGCAGAATGTGCTTTGATCCTTGCCGCATTTTTGCTAAAGTATAGGGGGTGGCTGACGCGTTGCCTTTATGGTTACCTTTCCTCCAAAACGACCAAATCATTCTTATATCGATGCTCCTCGCATTATAGGATTGCTTATTCTCTTCTGAAGTTTCAAGAAAAGATTGAATAATTAAAATGTTAAAGGAACCAGGAGTTTTAAGATATGAAAATATGTTGCAGTTAAGCCTCAAATTTAAATTCTAAATGAAGGATAATATAACTAATTCAATTCCTTTTGGTGCTGAGTATTTTGTACATTTCTACATTAATTTAGTTCACCGCAGATGAAAACCTGGATTCCTAATTGATTGCTAGGCATTTCTTGCTGCAGGGGAGAATGCCCCATGAGGCAAGAGTTTGTTCAGGTCATTGCAAGGCTATAGTGCGGAGAATTGTAGAGCAAGTTCGTGCTGAGACCGAACAATGGTCCCAGATGCAAGAGATGCTGGGGCAGGTAAGGGATGAGATGGAAGAATTGCAGAAATGTAGAGAATTTTGGGAAGGTCGAGCACTTGATTCGGACTACAGGATTCAATCCTTGCAATCTGCTGTAAGATTTTCACAAGCGTTCTGTTATTGTACACAACACTAATTAATTTAGATGCTTAACATATTTGTTGCTTTCATTAGTTGAAAGAATGGAGACAGAAAGCTCTCTCATCCGAAGCAAAGGTTAATGAGCTTCAGGAACAAATATCCATGCTTCATGAAGAAATCGAGAGATTGCAGAAGGAAAGAGATAGAAAAACATTGAGGGCCGGAAATTTTTCATCAATTAACCAAGATGAGCATAATGAAACGGAAAAGCGGGTACTAGTGTGTCGCTTAAAGGAAAACCGTTCTGCGAATGATGATGGTTGCACTCAGAAGGAGCTTTTAAGAGATGAAAGAAGAAAGACTCAAACATGCACAGCTGGACTTCTTCCCAGACAATCAGCCCTGAGAGAAATCAGTAATATGTCAGCACTGACGAAGCTACATGGTGAAGGAATCTTGCCATTGTTTTGCCTTCATAAAGGGGAAATGTAACGCTCGTTCTAGATGAACTGGATCCCGATCTGTAGGACTATCAAATGGTTGGTTCACAGTTTTTCACCAGTACATAACCTGAGCGCACAAAGTTCATCATTAGCAGTACGTATCACCGGGCTGGATTTAAAGCTGTTCATCAACTTACTGCTTCTTCTTTCCCCTCTAGTGGAGGCTACAGAGGCAGAAGAGGGCCTGAACAATGTTGTAAATCTAAGTCTAACAAACAGATTCTGATGCCTACCAACAAATTTTTGCGTAATGCTGGACATTAGATAATTCAAGTAGCAGGACACAATCTTTAAGCTAGGTAGCTATGTTGTTCTGACTCTTCATTTTTCTTGAAGTACCTACATCTGACACTCATATCCGATATATATCTAGGCATGGATATGAAAATATAATCTTCTAAGAACCTCCAAATATATAAAAATCTTAAAAAAAATAAAACATACCCATGTCGAACACAAATGCATGTCCAACACTCTCACCCAAGTTTAAGTAACATAGCTGGTTAGTGATGTATGCAGATGGTATAGGTATTCTGAAAATTAATCCATCTGATCGAAATACTGTAAATGTCGGCAGTTAAACTTGCTTAACTTTGTTGAGCTGAGGATGTGTTAACTTGAAGTATTTGGCATGGTTTTTTTTTACCTTGACTTTTCTTTTGGGGGTGGGGAGGAGGGGGTCATTAAGTTTATACAGTATTAACTATTAAGTAATCTAAACGGTAAGAGTAATATGATTTACCCCAACGCTTTTGACAAATGCTGTAGAAATTTATGATACAGTTAATTACTTTTTAATTTACTTTTACGCACTACTTTTCTTTAATTTTTTTTTTCCTTCAAAATATGTCAATAGCTGCCTTATTCTTTTTAATATTGCAAGAGGTTTTGTTTATTTTATCTAAGTTGTTGCTTGCAAATATCATTTGCCAGTATAGATGTTTGTACAGAAGCCGAAAGCTCGAAATGCTAGTGAATGTATAGTGATAGCTCTGAGACGTTAGAGTACCGCAGTGGATGACTTGAACTTTGCTCCACAAGCTGATATGAATAGTTTTATCTCCTTGTCCACTTAGAAATACCATGATATTTTGTAGGATCTCCACAAACAAATTTTGTGTACAAAATATGATGAAAAATAAAAATAAATAATAATTTATTTATCTGAATTCGAAGTTACAATCTTTGTAATTTTTAAAATAAAAAATTCTTTGATTCATTTTTTTTTGTAAGGATTTTCGTAACTTGATATTAAATCGATGAACTCCATTTTAAGTATTATCTAAACTCGGTCTTGAAAAACATGATTAACCTTCTTTCTTTTGATGAAATAAAATTGAAGAGTAGTTTTTTGAGAATTCTTAAGAACAAATGCATCAATCTTCAAAATTTCTTCAACTCTTGAGAGATTTCTTCATGATTAATTATGAAAAATGTGACTTACCTTATTTCTTTTGATGAAATAAGATTGGAGAGCAGCTTCTCAAAAAAATTTTTTTTTTAGTGAAATAGGGCCTTAAGCACTTTTCGAGAATTGTTGAAAACATACACATCGTTCTTCAACATTTTTTCAATTCTTGAGGGATTTATTCTTAAAACTTTTCTTCAACATTTTTTCAATTCTTGAGGGATTTATTCTTAAGACTTCAAAAAGAATTTAAGTCTTCAAAATCTTCTTTTTCAAGGTTGCAAATTATGAATTTGTATTGAATGACTTAGGAGAGTTAGTAATAGCTAACTAAGTGAATGAAGTTATTAAAGAATATATTTTCTTTATAAAAAAAATTCAAAAAGACCTATTTGCCTTATTTATTTCTTAACTGATTTATTTTAACCAAAGATAAAAAAAAAAAAAATTAAAGAATTTGGTCTTGAGTTCTTAAAGAGTTTCACTTTATTTATCTTTTAATTAATTTAACTTAATTAGAGAGAATATAATAATGACACATGAATGATATTTGATTGGATGACCCATGAATCATCGTAATTTGATTGGTCAAGCCATGTGTGCGTATTGTTACAAGAGAAAAAGTGTAAGAGACTAGGTAATATAACAAGAACACAAAAAAACTCGTCGTTTCGCTATGGAAGCCTATTTCCATAGAAAATTACCTAATGGGCTACATTGTTAATATTATCAAATCGTATTTTAGTTTGTACAAGAATGCCTTATTTATATAGAAGGTTCTTACCAATTGAGAAAAGAACAATATAAGAATATAATATCATCATCTCTAATATATTTTATCTATTTATATTTATTACTTTAACACCTCTTCCCAAGCTTAAAGTGATATTTGAGTTTACTAACTAATAATCATGTGAAGGAACACATAGAACATGAATTTGATGAGACAGAACACATATTAGGATGAAGCAAATTAAATCAAAAAAATTTGATGTCACATCATAATTTTTAGTGTCTGCTCTAGTTGGATACAAAGCTTTGGCTATTATTCCAATAGTAAAATTTGTATCATCTTTGATAGATAATCAATTACTTTATTTTTTATTTATATTACTTAATTACTCGATGATATATTTAATTCATAAAGATTATGAAAGATGAGATAGTAATGTGGTTTCAAGTGATGAAGTGATTGCAAAATTAGAAATTTCAAATTTCATTAGCACAACCCATCTGTTAACAAACGCTAAAAGAGTGGTAATAAAGGCACTTTTTTTGCAATTCAAAGTTGTTATGCAATACAAAAATAGATAACGATGTGCTCAATTATATTTTTACCATTCGACTAGAAAATTTCAAATTTGAAATTGAAGCAACTATGGCCTATGATAACACTCCAATCAAGTTTCTTAGTGGAGACATTTGTAGAATCTTCCCTGGATTGAGAAGCTAATATTTTAAAGTTATTACAGTTTTAAAATTGTGCTGAATATGATAAGGAATGGTTGTTACTAACAAAAGTTTATGGATTTTGTCAAAGCTCGTAATGCAAAAGTAGAAATTGATCTCAGCTTAGTGGGTAGTCACGGTAATGAAGGGCTAACTTGTAAATTGTTGTTTCAAATCTAAAACCAATGCAGCTATGGCCTACTGCAACAGTAGTGCAATCAAGTTTGCATTGGAGACACTCATAGGAATCTTCCATGAACTAAGATCACAATCGAAAAACCTATGCTTAAAAGCATGATAAATAATGGTTTTTATTAACTAGTTTATGGATTTTGTTAAGGCTCATAATACAAAAGTAAAATTTTATCTAAATTTGATAGGGACTCATATCAATAAAGTGCTACCTTGCCAACTATGTTTCAAAATGAGCAAACAAGTGATGTTGGTTTAAACATGCTTGTTATTAGCAAAGGGTAATGATACCAACAAAGTAAATGATTTTGAGTTGTTTCTATATAACAAGTTTATGAGATTATGGAAATTTCTTTTTTTGCAATTGGAATAGTAGCCAAAGCTTTGTTTTCAATGATTGCCTGAACAAAAAATTGTAATGTGATGAAACACAAGATAAAAAGAAAAACGAACGCAATAAAACATAACTGACCTAGCTCTGATACTATGTTAGAAAATGCTGATATCATGTTACAAGAAAATGAGTGTAAGGAGTAGGCAATATAACAAGAATATAAAGAAATACGTTTGCTATATGGCCTTTATCCATGGGAAATACATAAAGAGCTACACTGTTAATATTATTAAATTGTATTTTACTTCATACAAGAGTGCCTTATTTATATAGAAATTTTGCACCAATTTAGGAAAAAAACAAAGTAAGAATATCATATCATAATCTCTAATATATTGTATCATAACCCTTAATAAATTGCATCCATTACTGTTAATTATCCTCAGTCAAACTTAAGGTAGTTTTCTAAATACTTACTTGAGTTTGTCAACTAATAGAGAAACATGTGACAGAACACATGACATAAGAATTTGATGTGATAAAATATGCAACAGAATAAAAAAAATCTAATATAATGGAATAGGAAACAAGAATAAGCAATCTGACTTGACAAAACATGTAATCTGACATGACAGAACATGCAATAGAAAGAGGCAAACCAAATCAAGAAAATTACATGTCACATCAAAAATTTTTGTTCTTACTATTATTGAAAACAAAACTTTGGTTGCTATTCCAATAAAAAAACTTGTTTGGTCTTTGAAAGATAATCAATTGCTTTGCTTTATATTTTCTACTATTTAAATACTTAGTGATATGTTTATTTTTTAAAGATTATGAAAGAAGAGATAATATGTGTGATTTTTAAGTGGTGAAGTGAATACAAAATCAAAAGTTTCAAATTTAATTAGCACCATTCATCCCTCAAATAAATGCCAGAGTTGCAACAGTAAATGCGCCTTCTCGCAAGGCATTATACAATAGAAAGATGGAGAGTAGGGTGCTCAATATGCTTATCATACATGAATTTGGATAGGACTTTTCAAATCTAAAAATGCAACTATGGCCTATGATAGTGGTGTAATGTAGTTTTTTTATTAGCAACACTCATAAGAATCTTCCATACACTGAGATCACGGTCGAAGAGTTCACAACTTAGAATTATTATAGTCTTGAAGCTATGCTAAACATGATAAGGGATAGTTCTTGTCAATACAAATTTATAGATTTTGTCAAGGCTGGTGATGTAGAATCAAAATATGAACTAAACTCAATAGAGACTCATAACAATGAAAGGCTAACTTACAAACTATTATTTCAAAAGGAGGTAACACCAAGTACATGCCTGTTATCTCAAAAAATATGTTGTTGCATATTTTCCACTGGTTTCTGGTAATGAAAAAGAGAAGGTTTAAGGTGATGGTAGCAGTAAAGCAAATGCTATTTAGTTGTTTTCTACAACAAGTTTATGAGATTATGGAAATTTTGTTTTTGCCATTGGAATAGTAGCCGAAACTTTGTTTTCAATAAGAGTATAAACAAAAAAAATTCTAATATGACTAAACACAAGGTAAAAAGTAAAACATGGGTAGAACAATATAACAAACCTGGCTCTAATATTATGTTAGAAGACAAGAAGCTCTCATACTATATTACTAGAAAAAGAATGTAAGAAAGTGAAACAATGTAACAAGAATACAAAGAAGTACATGGTTAGGCTATGGTGGTCTACATCCATGGAAAAATATCCAAAGGGTTACATTTTTAATATTATCAAATTATATTTTTTTAACTGGTAAAAGAGTATCATATTTATATAGAAAGTTCTCAACAATTTAAAAAAATAGCAGGAAGATTGTACTTGATCTCTAATGTATCCTATAGTAATTGTATCATAATCCTTAATATATTTAATTACATTTATTACTTTAACACATATTAATTAATTATGATACCACAGCAATTTCAAATGGTGATGCGCAATTTAATTGAAAATTTCTTTTTGATTAAGAGAAATTTCATTTCACAATTAATAATTTGTAATTGATAAAAATTTTTCTCCTTCTACCTTCAAGATTTGATCACATACATATTTTTTTTCTTTGTAGCAAGTGAACAAATATTGGAATTTGATTTGCTTTTGATGTCAAAAATTAGTTGCACTTTTGCATTCTCTTGAAAAGATTTACAAACTTCAAATATCTTCATATGATTTTATGCGCAAGAAGTGAGTAAATTTTGACACATAATTTGATTTAGCATAGATATTTTTATGCAAAAATTTTTATTTATGTTTTGAATTTCTGAATTATATTTAGAATGAAAGCTGCAGAACTTCTTGATTGTAAAACAAGAAAGAAATTAAATTTCAATGCACCACTTTTACCTTTGAGATCCCTTTTCTATAGCATCTGCCTTTTTCAGAGATAGGTAAGCAGAAGATAATTGAGACTTCCTCACCCGCTAACTTGGACGTGAGCTTTTT
>JBBYHM010360987.1:0-20657 GCA_038381775.1 Adansonia rubrostipa | reverse complement strand
GAGAAATAGTCTTAAATACTAAAAAATTAAATCGATCTCAATTGAGATCTAGGATAATACATGATTATGAGATACCACGTCATACAAGCATTATAAGAGTGCTTATCCTTCCTCATATGTAACCCGACTCCCAAACCCATATTTTCTCTAGTTTACGCGTAGTCTTTAGAACTTGTTTTTGAGGATTTTGAAACCTTCAAAATCAGGATTCTAATAAGTGACCAATCACACCTAGCCTAAGGAAAAAGGGTGGCAACTTCTTTGCATAGTCAATTCATGATAATTGGTAAACCTTGAAAAAATAATTATTAAGTTCAATGCACTTGAGCTATGTATCCCAAGCACTTTGCAGCAAGATAAAACTTAAATTTTAAACTCATTAATTTTTTTTTTCAAAAGATATTAAAATAAATCCCATAGAGAAGCCTATTCATGGGAACTAGTGATGTTTCTTAAATACTCTTGATTACGTTATCTTAAATAGGTATGATTCTTTTCACATGTTAAAAATTTTATATCTTTGATAAAAGCACATTTAAGTTTCTAGTTAAAAGACCTTGCAAAAATCCAGGTGCTTATTTGTTATTTTGCTGCTGCAACGTGTTTGGCATCCAAAGTTTTTTTTTATAGCTGAAATCCACCCAAACTAAAAAGCTTAAGAATAGGTTTTTTTGAGTTACTAAACCATAAGCTTGAAGGAAATGACTAAATACCCAAAAAAATTCATTATTGACAAATATCCTCATTAAAATTTCACATTTAGCTCATCTAGCACCAGTGTTTTCTTCTTCATTGATGCACCCTATTTAGCAAACGAGGCAAAGTAAAGGAAGCTCTATCTATATTCTTTTTCATTCAAGGTATGATATTCTTCGTCTATATTTGCTTTCCCTATATTTTCCTTGTCATTGACACTTGTCTATCAACATATTATTGTTGGTGGTGTTTTATAGGAGAATAAAAGAAATGTTAACAACAAATCACAAATGGGAAAGTACTTGTTGCCTATTATTGAAGAATAAACAAGTCTTATAGTTTTGGACAAAGATTTTTTGGATTTTGTAGAGCTTATGGTGATTAAAATCAAAAGGAAGGCGAATTGTTTTCATTTTTTTTTTTACAATTTAAAACTTTGGATAATGGAAATTCAAAAATTTAATTTAAGAACTTGAATAAGAAAGATAGAGAATAAATAATGCAAGTAAAAATCTAGGTTTAGCCTTGATACCTATGTCTTCTCACTTGGCCTCATCCTGCTAAAAAGTTCCCAATTCACTCTCTTGAATTTATACCTTTGAAGGATAAGTATAACATTTATGGCCCCCAATTTTTTACTTAGGCTAATATAGAAATCTCTTCCCTCTCTCTTTGAAGGCTAAAATTTAACCTTTCTACTTCTAAGGCTTAAGGAGAAACATTTCCCTTTTTTACAAGGGATTTGATGTAAACAAGGATGACCTCTAAAAGGTGTGGTGTTTACAAAGTTTAAGATCTAAAAAGAAAAATTACAATGATGTAATTTACAAAGAATACAATGAAGAAAGAAAAATAATCCTATACACAAAATAAACTACTTGAAAGCTTAAAAAGATGAAGGATTTGGCTTTAATCTTTTTTCTTATGAAGATTCTTGTTATTAATAGAGTTGCAAAAGCCTATTTATAGCTTTGGTATGGATTATGGCTATTGGGAATTGATTGGGATGGTTTTAGAGCCGTTAGATACTTCATAAATGAGCCTTCCCATTCTTCTCATGATGATGTATCAATACATTTACCATAGGTATCGATACATTGAATTTAAAACACTAAAAATATAATCGTTGCAAACATAGGTATCGATACATGTAAGAATGTATCGATAAAATTTCTCAAGGTATCTATATTTTTAGGAGTTTTAAAGAACTTTAGCTACTACCAAGCATATGTATCGATACAAGCATATCCTTATTGATACATGTAAACACCTTATTAGGCGACACGGTGCCAAGGAAAAAATTTTTTTTGGAAGGTCTAAAATGCCCATAGGTTGTATTAAAAAAAATGTAAATGAGGCATCAAATTTCATTTTTCACGGTGTCACCAAGGTTATTCAAATGAGTACATGGATCAATTTTCCACTGTTTATGACCAAGTTAAGGTAAATCGGGAAACCATAGATACGTGCAAGTTATATTGGTGCATAAATATTAATATGAAGCCTTTTGTCACCAAAACTTGAATTTTCACATATAGTATCGATACAAGAGGGTTTGGTATTGATACCTAAGGTGAGGTATCGATATCTGGCATGATTGTATTGATATAGACCTTGGCAGTAGCTAAAGTTGTGATTTTTTGAAAAATGTATCGATACACAAGCATGAGTATCAATATAAATCTATGGAGTATCGATACAGGCTTCTAAGGCTCGAGAATGGAAACATTTTTTTGTTCTTAGTATCGATATACACCTTATTATATCAATACTAATGGGTAAAAATTGTTATGTGCATCGATACAACATGCTTTGTATCGATACGCTAAGGCATTTTTGCCCAGTTTGGACCAGTTTTTAGCCTTCGAAAATCTGATTCAAACATGTTTTTTGCACCAAGAAACCATTATAAAACATTGCAAACCTTGACTTTAGACTTGTGCTTGGATTTAAACCAATTTTGAGAGCCCAAATAGCCAATGGCAAAGGTCACTTTCATAAGATATATGGTTGTAAGAGGGCATGTCAAGCATATCTTCAGCTAAGAGGCTGTTGTAGCCTTTCTGGCCCCTTTCTCAGCATGGCAGAACCAATGGAAAGAAGACCTACTGAGCATGGTAGCTAGAGATGTCTCCTAATGCAGGAGAGAAAGATAAAAAATACCCTTACTTTGTCTCCTTAAAGCATTAGCTGAGCATTGGATAAAAGAAGATTGCCAGCCATATTAGAAAAAGAAAAAAAAACTTTCAACCATTACTAAAGAGCTCTCAAGCAATCTTAAAAAGCTTTAGCTATTTCCTAAAAAAAATTTTAGCAATCTCCAGCCCCAAAACTCTCTAAGAAACACTGTTCCATTGACCTTCCTCTATTCCTATAGTTCTTTAAGCCACCACAAGAAAACCTTTAAAAACTCAACCTTTTTGACACTTTCACCCTCAAAACACCCCAACATCAACCATATTATTAGAAAGCTTTTTTCTTTCATCCTTTTTCTTGCTAAATAATAACAAAAAAAAGAAATAAACTGAGCTAAAATGTCACTACTTTAAGAAGGAGGAAAACTTCAAGCTTTTTGGTATATTTCTACCTTGTTCCATACACTTTCTATTTTTTATCATCTACATCATTTTAGTGAATCCTTCATGCTACCACGACCATCCTAGGACTCGCATGCATCATTGTTGCTTTGGTTATGGTAGTCGTAGGATCCTGATGTTCTTGTGATGCCTTGATATTACTTGATAAGTCAAACTTCTACTCTTTCATTCTATGATCAAAATAGTCGCTTATTCATGCATTCTATAACATATTTCATCTATTTTTACATGCTTAACACATGCATAAATGTTCACTTTAACATGTCTTATGTATGTTCATATATTTTCTTGTGTTTCAAGGAGTCTCATGACGTAAAAATGTAGTCTTGACAATCCCAGCCTGTATTCCTATGTTTGAATATGTCTATATCATTTAAGTGCACATTATTTGTAATCATCTTGCATTTTTATCACCCATTTCCATATCAAAATGTCATCTTTATGTGCTCACATGTTTAGTCCATGTTTATCTTTATGTGTGTTGTATTTTGTTCATGACATCTTCGTTAAAAATGCTTGCTTGTTTCCCAAAAAACTAACTTTTAGAAAAATCCCCAAGTTAAGTTCATCTCCCTCCAATAGATAAAGAATAGTATAGATTTAATGTTTTCATATAACTGGTCTTTCAATCTTGGGGGCAAATCAAATGTTTCAACTTTGTATTCATGGTGACACAAGTTTAAAGATGTTATTTTTCAAGCAAAAAAAAGACCAGTTTTCATCCAAAAATATATTAAGTCTTGATCTTTAGTTTAACACATTCATGACATGGTGAACGGGCTACTTCATCATCCTAAACTACTCCGGGATTCTGGAATGAACTTGTAATGCCCATGTCATTCTTTCCCTCATGTTATAGACATTCTAACGTCTATAATTTGAGTTTTGCCCTTAAGAAACCTGAAAAATCGAATAATCCTTTGTTTTTGCTCTGGTAGCACTGTAGTCTGAACTTGAAAAGTTATTTTTGAACCATAAATAATTTTCCTATACTCGAAATACATTTCCAGCACTGTCTTGTCTGCCCTTGATCATCTCAGATAAGGGAGTTATGATTTTTTGAGCTTTTGTTGTTCGAAACCCCTAGAACTAGTGCACGATACTTTATTTTTGGCCCATCAGATGATTTTTTTGAAATTGTTAAATATTTTTCCTAAAAAGTTTACAAAATTCCATTTCTGGAAAGGTATCATTCACAATTTAGCTATTACAGATGAGCCTGAAACAATTTTTCAAAGTTCGATGTGTCTTTTTCATTACATAGTTGCTACTGTCAAGATAGACCTAATTTCAAAAATTGATTCTGCCTAGAAGGTGATTTTTAGGATTTTTGAAATATTTTTACATTAAACCTTATCGAGTCATCTATCCAACGATACCCTATTCATCGCCTAAAGCCTTTGGATGATCTCAAGATAAATTCGGGAAGGAGATGACATGATGATATCCCATATTTTTAACCCGATTTTCTAATCTCCTTTATAGAGACATTCGAATGTCTTGGAATGCATCCAATGGTTTCCTATATAACATAAGCCCTTCAGATTCAGATCAAGGCTTTAAAAAATACATTTTATATAAACATATGATTTTTTATTTTTAAATTTTTTTTTAAGAAAAAAGGAACTTTTCTTTTAAAACATCAAAATTTTCGTCTTTGGGGATACTCTTACTCCATTACTTTGAAAGGATACTCCAACCCTATTTTTCATAAAACCCTTAAATTTTCTTATTTATTTATAAATATTTTCATAATTTTATCTTTGAGGATACTTCAACCTCACCTCTCCTAAGGGATACTTCAACATTTTTACCTAAAAAATCTAAAAATTTTCTCTTTGAGTGCCCTGGATCGTTTTGATTAAAATGTTTTTATCCTACAAATTACCATTGAATCCAAACCTATCTCTAAATTGTCATCCTGGCTATTCTTCAATGATCGGAGACATTTATGAGAACATTCTAATCGCCCCTCCTTATTACGCCTCTTTATTTTATGATTGTTTGTTTATGATATTATTATATTCTTTGTCACATTACTAACACGTTTTCTTTTCGTAGTGATTATTGTGCATTCATATTTAAGATTGATTTTCCAATAAAATTTACAATGCAATATTTCATGTTGGTATCTCTCTAGTGCCTTATACAGAATATCCAAATTTTCAAAACCTAATTCAGACATTATTTTCATAAAAATCCCTATGTTTCTTACATCTCCAAGGCGCATAGGTGATCTAATTTTCTTTAAAAACCCGAGTCTACAATTTACAAAACTTCATGCATTAAAGGGGATTATATCTAAATAATGACTATATTGAATCGATTTAACTGAGACCAAAGTAAGACATAGTTAGTAGGTACTGATTTTAGGCATCATGAGGATGTTGATCCTTCCCCACACATACCAATGAATCTCTAGACTTTGTAAACCTTGAAATCGATATTTCAAGTTTCATAACTCGAAATATTGTTTTCAATAGGCATCCGATCCTGCCTAGCCTGAAAGGATCGGTGGTGACTCCAAGTTTATGGCCACTTCATGCCGGCCATCTGAAGCTAGTTGGATGAGCAATTCACCAAACGATATCTCTCATTTTCATATTACTATGGCTAATCCAAATCCCGATCAAGGGATAACTCCAAGGCTTGACCATGACCAACCATCATTTATTTTAAGTCGAGCGCATTATACCCTTTGGATCATCCGAAGTTTTAAAGGCGGGCACATGGCAACCATACATTCATTAAAAATATTTATAAAATGTATTTTTCTTAGCCTTAAAATTATCTTTATTTATATCAAAAATATTTTATACTAAAGCATGGACTAAGAACACATTTTTGAGTAAGTTAAAGTGTTCATTTTAATATTTTCAAATTAATTCAAGGAAAAATATGAAGTTGAAAATATTTAAATACAAAATAATTAAGCTTACATTTTTGTTATATCAAAACCAAGATTACTACAAAGCTAATATAGTTAACAATCTCTTTTTTTGATATTACAAACTTAAGGCAAATTTGCTACTAAAAACTCCCCTTAAACATTTAAAGAAGCATTATATAAAATTTTGCAAGCATAATCAAGGTCATATTAAACCTTAAAACTATAGGCATAAATTACAACATTATTAATATGCATGAGATATTACAAATATAAGCACATATGAATTAGTTCATCCTATATATGCTTTCACATATTCATACATAAATTTCTCCCTAAAATTGTTCCCTTTTTTGTTGTATAAAAAAAGAGATTAATTCAAAGCTAGGAATGCTAATTTAAGCAAGAGTTTAAGTATACCAAATAATAAACATTTAATATCACGTATATCAATTGCAAAAAAATTGTTCAATTAAGCATAAAAAATTTACACATATGAGCACTTTGAGAATATATAAGCATCAAGATTTGAGTTAAGCATATGATTTGTGAAAAACTTATCAATTTATATAAATAACCAAGTGACGAATCAAGAAATGATGTTTATTGATAAAAATAAAGCATTTGAAGCAAAATCCCACTAAGTAATAAAATAGCATTTTTGAACCAAAAACAACTTAAAATGCCCAAAATGAGATGTATGTATTGATACGGAGGGATAGGGTAGCAGTACAAACTAGGTTTTTCGTGGTTTTTGTAACTTCTGAGTAAATGCATTGATACCTTCATAACATGTATCAACAAATGTGGCATTTTCTTGAAAATATTTTTCATTTCAAATCCCATGATTTAAAATTCTAATGCAAATGTTTTTACTTTTGATCATAAAAACTTGTTTAAAGGATCAAAATTTTGAATTCAAACAACTTTTAATGCAAAGATTGAAAGAATTTGCATATTGGTCATATAAACATTCAAGTTCAAGTAATATGCAACCTTAAAGCATTAAAATATTTGATTTTTCATTCAAATAAAGTATGCACAAGTTCATAATCTTTTCCAATTTGAGTCAAACTTGTTCAAACCCTAAAACATAAAAAAACAACATGATCAAACATCTCAAGCCTTAGAAAAGCAAAGTTAACCATATAGCATTAAAAAGCTTAAAGATTTGCTAAAATATGTTTATGGTATTAAATCATAAAATCAAGCTTTGTATGTTTCCCACTAAAGGTATGCATACAATTTAGTCATACATTCAAACTTCCTAACTACTAAAAACATGATATCCTTAAAATCAAACTTTCATGTATAATATCATGCTTGAGCTTATGCTTTAATAACATCATTTCATAAATTATATAAATATATCACCATTATGAATGCATATTTCATCAAGATTATAAACAATTAAGATGCATAATAAGTATTTTTATTAAAAACATTTGCATCAACAAATCAATAAAACATTTTTACAAAAGCATTATGGCATTCAAGAACTTAAAAGTATATCAAATAATTAAAAATGAATAGGCAACCACAATTCATATCCAAAAAGCTTTGGGCTTAGAGGTTACCCATTACCCACTTTTTGTGTGCCTAAAGCATTTTACTCCAATTTCTTTGCTCCTTATTACTCTAACACACCTACAAGAAATAATTATGTTATTTTTGGTACCTAAATTACTTTGGGTCCTTGAAACTTACTAGGTCCTTTTTTCCTTTTAGAACTATACTTGCCTAATTTTAAGTTGTGTCATTTTCTTAATAGGACAAGTATGTGAAGTATGACCATGAAAATTATAATGAGTGCACTTGCTCATATTAAATTGAAAAGGTTTTTCCAAAATAATTTATTTTCTATTTTTTAACCTTTTAAGTTTCATTTTTTAATCAAATTTTTTTTCTAGAAATTTAATTTATTCATTAAAAACATCAAAATTTTTTTTCAAATCTTTATTTTGATTTTTTAAATTAATTTTTGATTTCAATAACAAATCATTTTCAACCTTTAATTTTAAAATATGTTTTTGGTATTTCAAATTCATTTCTTTAAACTCTACTACTAACTCATCAAAAACATCTTACAATTCATCAAAAGTGTATGAATTCCAAAAAAAAAAAGAGATAGAGGTTATTGCAGGCTTATCAAGGGCCATGAAGCAAATGTTAGGCATTTGATCATGAATTTCTTAAACCTCTTAGCAAATATGATCATCTCTTCTTCTTTTTCTTCTTCATTATCTTTATTCTTTTTCAAATTGATGGAAAACTTTAATGTAACTCCAACTTTCTTTGGTTGCTCTTATCCATTACTAATCTTTATCTTATATGTGGGAAGGGAATCTATGAACCCATCTAAGGCAAAGGAACTAAGGTCCTTTAATTCCTCAATTATGGTTACTTTAGCTTGTAAACTTTGGAAGGCTATTTAGCATTTTCTTGACCATCTCCTTGTTAGAATATATCTTCCCAAGACCCTTCAAGCCATTGACAATATTCATGAATCAATTGGATATATCCTTGATCTTTTCCTCTAGTTTAATCTTGAACATTTCATAATCAATAGTGAGCCTGCTTATCTTTGATTCCTGAACTTGATTGGTCCTTTCATGTGTAATTACCAATTTGTCCCAAATTTCTTTAGCGCATCACATAGAGATACTTTATTTTACTCATTTGGCCCTAATGCACAAAAGAGAGTATCCATCACTTTGGCATTAAGTTGAGTCATCTTGGCATCTCTCTTATCCCATTTATTTTCTACTTTAGCGACTTTTACATCTCCAACCATCTTCATTAGGATGAGTGGATCTTTCAAGATTATTCTTTCATACTAGATAATCATTGGCTTTGGCTAACAGCTTATCTTCATTTTCTAATAAGCATAATCTTCACCATCGAAAAAATAAGGCCTCACAATTGAATGTCCCTCTTAGCCTAAACCATTAAATCACCACTTTGCATTTTTTTGTCTTCATTATAGATCTTTGCTCAAGGTGGTTAAACCTATAAAATAGAGACCAAAGCTTTAATACTAATTATTAGACCTTCTGGTGATTAAAATCAAGAAAACATGAATTGATTTCTTAAAATCTTTTACAATTTAAAACTTTAGATAATGGAAATTGGGAAATTCAATTTAAGAACTTAAATAAGCAAAATATTGAGTAAACAATGTAAGTAGAAATGCAGGGAAAGAGAAGTAGGCATGATCAATTTATAGAGGTTTGTCCTTGATGCCTAAGTTTTTTTCTTTGGCATCATTTTTCAACGAATACCCAATTCACTATCTTGAAGTAAAACCTTTCAAAGCTAAAGGATCTTTTACTTAGGCTAACATAGAAAACTCGTCCCTTAATCTTTTGAAGGCTGAGATATAGCCTCTCTACTTTTAAAGCTTAAGTAGGAACTTCTTCCTTTTTTACAAAAGGATTAGATATGAACAATGATGACCTATAAAAGTTGATGTTTACAAAGTTTAGGCTCTAGAAACAGAATTACAATGATGTAATTCACAAAAAATACAATAAAGATAGCAAGAATTAATTATATACATAAAATGAACTACTTAAAAGCTTAAAGATGAAGGATTTGGCTTTAATCTTTTCCTCTTGGTGATTATTACTATTAAGAGTGCTAATGAAGTCTATTTATAGCTCTGGGATGAATTATGGCCATTGGGAATTAACTGTGCTACTTTGGAGCCATTAGGCGCTTCACAAATAAGTCTCTTTGTTTATTCCTACGATGATTTATCAATATATTTATATCAATATATTTACCATGGGTATCAATACATTGCGATTAATGAACTTAAAATATGATCATTGCAAGCATAAGTATCGATAAGCAAGAATTTCTTGACACATTTTCTTAAAGTATTGGTCCATTATGAATTGTATCGATACTTTTAGGGGTTTTGAAGAACTTTTACCAAGCATATGTATTGATAAAAGCAGCATATAAAGTATCAATATATTCACTAAAAACCCTTATAAAATGAGTTTTTTTAACTTTAAAAACATCTTCACTTATCTTAAAAATATTTTATACTAAAGTGTGCATTAAGAATACATTTTTTAAGAAAGTTAAAGTTTAAAAACTTTTTAGTTTTTTCCAAAGTATTTTCAAATTAATTCAATGAAAATACTAAGTTAAAAATATTTAAACATAAGCTAATTAAGCTTAAGTTTTCATTATGTCAAAATAAAGCTAACTAAAAGCCAATATAACTAATATATTTTATTTCATTTTTTTAATTTTTCAAATAATTAGACAAAGATTAAAAAATGAAAGAAATTTTTATAATTTGTTGGAGATTTATTTTTTTAATAGCGATAATGGTTTTAGAAGTAGTTTGATTAATAGCCTTTTTTCTTCTATTTTTTTATAGTACTTTTCAATTAAAATACAAAATAATCTCTCTTGCACATAGATAATTTATAATCTTTAAATTGAATAGCCCAATAATTTGAATTTGAAATTAGGTTAGCGATTAAAATGGTAGCAACATTTACTTTAAGGAACTCTTTTAGACACAATGAATTGGCCCTCTCTAACCATTTTAAAGAAAGCTTTACTTCCATAGGTGTACTTGACAACACATTTCGTTGTTTGTAGTGATTGAATTATGAATTATGATAGTTGATAGGCATACATAGCTATCATATCCATATATATGCTTCTTCACTTTATCTTTTCAGACTGGTTAATTAAAGGACACTTTTACAGTATTTTTTCTTTGTCTTTTTTCATTGGTACTATTATGACTTGGTAGCTTAGACTTTTAGACATTGGAGGATAATATTTGTTTAAAGATTTTTTTCCTTAACTTATTAGAGATTAATGAATGCATGGCTACATTTGGTTATTTCAACGTTGTGGTAACCATTTAATATTTCCTTTCCTTACTTTTCCATCTACTATCGTAAAATCAAAACCCATCAAATCTATGTTTTAAGTTCACATTTTTTATTTTTTATTTTTTATTTTGGTTCAACCTTTTTTTTAGTACTTAGAAATATGCATAGCAAAAATTTAATGGACAATATTTGTTGTTTGTTGTTTCTTTTATATTTACTAATAAATTAATTATGTCAACTAGTACTCTGAGTCTTAGCATTATCAAATTGACATTTTAGATTCCCATATGTCATTTTAAGTATTTATTTATTGTCTACTCTTCTCATAAACTTTGCTTACACCTATATTATATATTGTTTATTTTAATATTGAATTTTTTTCTAATATGTTATATGTGCAAGATGAAAAATATTAAGATTGTTAAAGCAATTGGAATATCTAAAGTGAAAAGGCAAAAGTACTATAGGGTAAAAGGTTGACAATAATATTTTGTGATATATTTATTAAGGAAATATTTAAAGGCAACAAACTTGGTACTCATTTCAAAAAAAGAAAGATGGCTAAAATTAATTGCCATATTTGATATTGATATAGATAAAGCTTATTCATAAAAACAACTCAAGAATAGGTGGGACTTTCTAAAAAAATGGAAACATGGAAGAACTTTAAAAGGACTAATACTAGTTTAGGGTGGAATCTTATAAATGAATAGTTGATGCCTCAGAAGAATGGTGTGAAAGTAAGCTAAAGGTACATTAATAATTCTTATAATTAAATTTTTCTTATTTTATTTTTTCTTAATTTCTTACTATACCATCAATTTATGTGTAAGTTATGCTCGAAACTTAAAAATTCAAAATTATAAGTATTGATCCTAAATTTGAAGGTAAGCTGGACCAAATGTTCATGGAAATAATTATTACTAATGATAATGCAGAAGCTTTTTTTTCAAGTACACTCCTTGGCATTTTATTTGAGGATGATAATGAGACACTTAAAGAACATGCAAAAGAAGTTGAATGGATGATTCAATCTAAGCTTGAAGAACATGTGTAGCAACTACATAAAAAAGGAAAATCCATTGAGACAAGATCTTCTCATCCTAAAGTTTGTAAAAAACTTAAAGTCAATTATAAGAACTATCAAATATCTTGCCAAATTAATATCTACGTAATGCAAAAGACAATATAAGTTAAGCCATTTCTAGCATGACTCTTTTATGGATCCATATGGCATTCCACAAGCAACCAAAGTGCTTAATAGCTTGTAAGAAGAAGTTCTAAAAGCTGGCTAGCTTAACCTTTTCTCCTAAAAATTTATTAATTAATAAGGAGAAGTAAACTTTTTTTTGTCAAATTCTCCAAAAATTAGAGTTTAGTGGGTTAAGACAAAAATGGAGGAAAGTTTTAAATTTTTTAGTCTTCCTTGGCTTTCGGAGACATATTGTTAAATTTCTCTCTATTTTTTTATATTCAATTGTTGTGTTTGATTTTTGGTTTACATTGGGCACTTTTAAGTGCCATATATTTCTTTTTATCATGTTGATGTGGTGCATTTTGGTAGAGTTATTTACGTTTGGGTGATGTTTAAGATTATTAATGAACATATATTATTATTAAGGGTTTTAGAAACATGATACAACTTGCAAAGTTCAAGAAATATTTTTTTTTCATGAGATGTTGGCTATCTTTTTGCATATGCTTAGGGCTGCGCAAAAATTCTTAATGCTAAGGGTGAGTTTAGAGGTATGAAGGGACAATAAATTGATATTTTGCAATTATGCTTAAAAAAGTTTTGAAGATGGCTATTGACATAATTACACTTAATGATTGTTCCTTTAGTTCAATACCTAAACAAATACGTATTGATTCTCAATACATGCCACATTTTAAGCTAAAATTTTAATAATATAATATTATATTTTACTATATTTGTTTAAGGCAGTAAATAAACCAAACTTGAACTAATAGACCCTTTATTAGTGTTCATTTGTTTTATTTTTTTGACTGTTTGCTTTTGGTTCATGTTCATTAAGAATTTTAAAATTGCATTCATGTTCAAGTTGCTTAAAATTAAGTGTGTTCATTCATGTAAATTAAATGAACATGTTTATGAACATATAATCAAACATGTTCATGAACAATTAAAAATATGTTTATGAGCAATAAACGAACAAATATAAATAAATTTAAACAAATGAATAAACAAATATGTTTATTAGTTTTAAATATAAAATAATAAAACATAAACATTATCAATAATATTATAAAAATAAAACAGAAATACTAATTATATTATTAATTTATATTATAATCGAATAATAAATGAGTTTTAAATAAACTTTAAACAATTTATAAAATGATTCATAAATGAGATTATTTATGAATATAAATGAATGAAGCATACTTGTTCATATGCAGTTCATTTAACAAACAAACATTAGAATCATGTTCATGTCCATGTTTATTTATTTAGCTTGATAAACGAATAGAAATCAAATTGTTCATCGAACATTCTATTTGCTTAGAGCCTTTATTTGGTTACTTTATTATGCATATATACTAATATGATTTTTTTATGTAGATTGCATAGGAGTAATTAATGGTACACATATTGTTGCTACAAATTCCCTACATAGGAAGAAAAAGCATCCCAACTCAAAATGTTATCGTTGCATGCAATTTAAATGTATGCTTTACATTTTTAATGGCTTGATGGGAAGGATCTGCACATGAAACTATAATATTTCTTGATGCAATTAGAGATCAAAGTTTATAATTTTCTATACCTACAAATGTTAAAGTATTTCATCAATTTGTCTTTTCTATAATAAAGTATAAGTTGTTTAATCGATTGTTTATTATCTTCTGACACATACGAACGTATTATCTTGTTGATTTTGGATATTCTTGAATGAAAGATTTTGTTGGACCATATAAAGAAAAACAGTATTATTTACCTGACTTTCATAGAGGTAGACATATATCTAGTAAAGAAAAGGCTCTAAATCATTCACATTATCCTTAAGTAGTGCGATTAAATGAATTTTTATGTACTAAAGAAAAACTGTAACATTTAAGAAATATGGCAACTTATTCTTTTCAAAAATGGAGGTTGATTGTTGTTGCTTCTATGGCTACACACAATTTTTTTTGAAAACATACAAGTCAAGATAGAGCAAATTCATGGATTATGAAAATGGTGATGGGATATATGAGAACATTATAGAGCCAAAAGATGTGCCTGAAGAAGAAAATGATGATGATGGTGAATTATACAATTAACATAATTATGAAATGAAAGCAACAAAGGACCTTGTAATTTAACAAATTCAATTTATATAACTTTTAAAAATATGTATGCATTTTGATAAATCTTAATCCTAAATTACTTGAATAGAATTGATATTAACTTATTCTTTATGTTCTAGCATCATGTTTGCTGTAAAGAACTTGGGACGCAAATCTTAGACAAATCAGACTTAGAAAATTATTGAAGGGTTTTCAAGCCATTAAGAAATGGCTATGCAATGGAGTCACCAGTAATCTTTTTGGGTTACGTGTGATTGGCCACCTATTGGAATTCATCTTTTAAGGGTTTTGCAACCCTACAAAATGGATTCCAAAGTTTGCTTACCACTTAAAGAATTTTAGGTGTTAGGAGTTGATTATGCATTGGGAAGAGTTACCACACCCATGACACCTTTATGATTCAATACCTATTAATCATTTGTTATTCGAGATCCTTCTATAATTGACTCATGCTTTGGTATTTAACTACAGTTCCCTAATAGAAATATAAGTACGTTGTTTGACAATGAATAGAGTTTATTTTTTTAGAATCTTCTATAATCCTTATTAGCTTGGCGAAATATAAAATTATCTTTTTATTTAAAATTTTTGATTCATTCTTCTCATTTTGAAAAGGTTGTTCTCTAGTTAACAATGATTGATGAAATTTTCAAAGTAACTTAGTGAAAAATTCATGAATGATCTTTAACTCAGGAATATTGCCTTATTCATTTTTGAAAATAGAAAATTCAATTTTATGAATGCCCCTAAGCTTATTTTCTGTGAATGAATAGTTTATTTAATGAGAATTAAACAAGATAAATGTGATTGCAAAAGTAATAAGACAATATAAAACAAGCTCCAAACTATTACAACCAAAACATCCTATTTTATATTTGACAATGATCACACATAAACATTTTGTGCTAGGGAATTCTTTAACCTTCCCAGTAGTAGACAGAGTCTAGAGAATTATTCTTTTACACAAATGTTTACATGACTCTTATGAGATTAGAATGTTGAGCTTATTATGAAAATCATCCCGAGCATAATTCCTAAAAATCCAGCAGAACATGCTCGAATGTTTTGTAATAATTTCACCATTTTGCTGAAATAGTTTTAATATATATAATTTTTTTAAAACCTTCAATTGAGATTTCATGGGCATGATTTAGCAATATACTCTAATATGACACAGATAAAAAAAAAGAGATATAATCTACGTAAACTTGAATTAACAATTAAAGATAAAATGGGACCTCGACGAAATATATGTCATAAAAGTCTTGATGCTCAAGAGAGTAATTGAACAAGACTAAAAAAAGTTTAAATCAGGATAAGGTTAGTTTAAAATGGAGTTTTGAAAATGGTTTAAATTTATTAAAAAAGGCTTAAAAATTAAGCAAAATGGTTTATTAGTAAACAAAGATCCAAAATCGATCAAACATGCATTTAAAAAAATGCAACTTATCGGTCAAATAAGACTAAAGATACGGCTTAAATGAGATAAAAAAATGATGAAAGTCAAAATAATTTCAAATCACATTTCAAAAGAGAAAACCAAACCAAGTATAAAATAAACCAGGCATTCGAATTCCCTCCAAAATCAATGCTAAAGTAAGGGTAAAAACAAAAAGTTTGAGTAGCTCTATAATAAAGCAATCCAAAATTAACCCAAGACATTCGAATACCTTAAAATTTGGCTTTAAACTATGGTTTTGACGGGGCTAAAAAATTAAAGGGAAACTTCGAGCCCATGCTTATCAAAATAAACATAAAAGATTTGATCAAATTAAACATATGCAATGAAAAGTTACCAAAGATATACCTGAGTTTCCTTAGGATCTTAGGTGCAGATGTACATGTGGTTGATTTTGGCAATTTAGAACATAAATCTAATAGAAATCTTATCTACTAATAGACTCATAACTCTGAGGGTGCCAATCCTTAAATGATCATTGCCATTGCTTGATTACTTTAATTTCCCTTTAAGGCCACAAGCAGTACAAGCACCCTACTTCTAAGGGTATTCCATATAAATGTTTGTTAGAGCCTTTACAAGGTCTGATGGTTTTCTATTACTAGCCAGAAGGTTTTAGAAGCCTTAACCAAAAGATAGGATGTAGCTACTTTTAATCTTACATAATCAAGAATAGTTTTAAAAGCCATAGGGAAGTCATAGGAATGTGAGTTAGCATTATAGGGAGGCCATAAGGATATGGTAAAGGTAATATTTAGCCTCCTATGGTCGGCAACTACACTCTTAAGCTACAAAACAATTTTCTCACTTTGTTCATAGTAAGAATGATTCTAGATCATCAAACATGAAAGTGGCACATGAAGTTTTAAAGAGAGCTAGGTTTGTGTCAACCTAGTTTAAAGATTTAGAGGAATGGCACTTAGGGTTTTTTGATAGCGAAAAAGTATATCAGGCACCTAAAAACTCTCATAGATGAACATTTATGTAACTAAAATTAGGTTAGGCTTAACTAATGGGTCAACCAAGCCCATTCCTACCAGGTCTAATAGGTGGTGCCACCTTTAGTGTTTCTATAAGGATCTAGGTAAAACTCTTTTACCTAGTCCATTTAGGATTAGGCCTAAGCATTAATTATTTAATATCTTAGGCCTACCACTATCATGCCTAACTCATATCTAGTCCAAATAGGAGTTGTTCAAAATAAGGCCTATTTGGCTTAATATTAGTGCATTTAGGCTAGCCCTTATTTACATATAAGAACATTTAATTCTCAATTAAGTTTCTTACTAGTAAAACAATTTTAATTCATGTAAATAGTATTAAATAATTATTTTAATTTTCTAGAAATAAATATTTAACCCAAAACCAAGATATCCCTATTTACATGCCTGTTATTATATGACCTTGATAAGACATTCCTATCTTTGTTGCCACATTAAGATATCTCTCATTAGATTTCATAAATCTAATTTATGTCTTTAATAATATTCAATTCAACTAATTCGGTTAAGTCCTCCTTATTATACCTTTTATTTATTTAAGTCACACTTAATTAAATCTCGTTTTTAATTCAACAAATCATCTTTTTATGTATGACTCATTAGGCTTGCAACATGTTGGCAATAAATATAATTAATCTCATTAATTATATTCATATATCAAGGGGGTTATCTAGCAACCTATCATAACCACCTAAAATGTTAAAGAGTCAATATGACCTTGGAGAAACCTTTCAGTAACCTGCCTTATAGTGTAATTTGGTCCTTCCACCAAAATATCCTAGAAAGACCATAAATAGGGTCTACTCATGTTATCAATTGATATTAGTTCCTATAGTTTATGGTTAGCTTTATGAATTTAGAGGAATAATTTCTACTAAATTCATCATGCATTGTCCAATAACTTTATGAAGTCAACCAAAGCCAAAAATAAATGAGATATATCTCTAATGTCACTTAAAGTGGTAAATCCTCTATAGATCACTCATCCACCTTCGTATAGTTCATGCCATACCCAAAACTACCCTACCCTAGGCATCTATCTATTATGGATCCATTCCTGATGGAATCAAAGCATGACACTCCCCATACAAGATAGCCTAGCATCTCAAGTCAAAAGACAAGCTACAGAATGCCACATGAAAACATTTCCATAGACACTTGAGTGACTACCAAATGGAGTTCTCACACAGACCATGTTTAGTGAACTTGTTTCCACAAAATAAATGCCTAGATGCCATTCCAATATCTCACATACTTTAATCCATGAGATCGGTTGCATACTTCATAAGCAAGAAGGTATAACATGTGCTAGTCTTTGAGTATTGCTAATGCCCCATCTTGGCAATACAATGACTAAGAATTGTTATTAGAACACGGCTTTGATGCATAAGGATCCTATAATTGTAACTTGTTACAATTCCTTTGCAAGGCCAAATGTGTTCCACAGGCTTTATCCAATTAGTAGTTTATGTTTGTCGGTTATACTACTAACATGAAGGAAAACATTGTATCACTAAATTAAGTGATTGGTTTGCATTATTAACTAACATATGCCTCATTTAAGCTGATGGCTCTAAGCTATATACTCATATCTACCACTTGCACTAAGCAAATTCTAACCCATCTTATGCTAAACTTTTTCGATTAGCAATTATGTCTTAACTTGGACAAAGCTCTAGTACTATTGTAAGAACATGCTTTAGTTATATTCTTACTAATCTTATATCAATTCTATTAACTATTCGGATCACAATGAGACTTGTATTTCGATTATATGATTCAATTGTTACTCTAACAACTATAGGAATCTTTCATTAGCTTGTGAGCTAATGACCCAAATGCAACCCTTTTGTGAGCCTAAACAAAAGAGTTTTTTATGGCCTTTAGGATATAAACATGCATTTTTCTCTTGTTTGGAACAATTTCCCAATAATCTTATTTTAACATTATGGTTGTTTATCACTAACTCAAATTATGATCTTAAACTTTAAAAAAAATCATAAAAGTTACCCACTAAATCCTACATATGTAGATTTAAATGGTAATTGGATTCAAAAACTATTTTTGAATCTTATAAGTTATAGACCATTTTGTATTCTTAGTATCATTGCAAGTGTATGTTTGAGAATAGTAAGACCATTACATAGAATAGTTTAATGTTTAATGATTTATTCAATGAGAATTGAATTTAAGCTCGACATCAAATGCCAACAATCATCCTCAATTAGCACAAAAATGCCAAAATAAGCATCTAATATTTACAAGAAACATTAATTATGAAGTTAAGCTTTGATCAATATCAACAAGGTTACCATTACCTGTGGTCTATCTTCACTACTCTTTTCATTTGGCCCTTACAATGTGTCATGCATATTTAAATACCAACTTTTAGGTATCACATATTAAGAGAAGTGAATTAATCTTAGTATTTATCTAATATTAAAACTTCTGTAAGTTTCTTATTTTTGATCATATAAAAGTATTCCAGGCAAATTTACTCTATTAATCTAGCTATCCATAATATTGGCATATTCTTTTATCATCTCCTTTGACTTTCTTCAAAAACAAGTATATGGACAATGCATGAATCATAATCCATCTAAAGTGCTCAAGTCTTGAGATGCATCCTATCACAGAAGGCTTAATTAGCTCTCTTCTAACATCTTGCCTAGGAATAATTTCATAGAGATGTTGAACCTCTCATTATGATTATCCTTATAGAACAATTCTTTAAGGTTTTAGATGATTTCATGAGCTTAAATATCCATTTGCTCTTTTTGGAGTTCATACTAGCCATCATCATAATGTGGCTCAATCAAGGTCATCAATATGAACTTGATATACTGGCCCTGACCTAGTGGGTTATTCTTGGATATGCCTTTCAAGTAGAATTAAAACAATCTTAATAATGTGGAACTAGTCAATGGAGTCTGACCTATTAAAACTTATTAAGATCATGTATGCTAACTTAGTAACAATCTATTAGTTCCGTTGTGTTTATATCCATTATGAACCAAAACATTTTGTAGTTATTAATTTGCAATTTCAGTCATTGAGTAAGGTTTTACAACATTAATTATTGTCCTCATTATTTTATTGAGATTATAACCCTCAACCATAATCCAAGAAGTTCAATGTCCAAATATTTCTAATAAGCTAATATCCACTTTGTTCTTCCATGACCTTGGGGATAGCCCAATAAACCATGAAAAAATTAATTAGGTAGGTAACTTACTTACTAATTTTATCTCTATGCAACTCCTAGATCAGTTATGTAGGAACTCTTTGCCCAAATGCATCATACGAATTTTTCCTAACCATCACCTTTAATGCCATGTGGTTAAGTTTGTAAAAATTTGGATAACATGGCATTAGTTGAATAAGACCCATTATTCATAACTCAAGTAGTTTGGACAATAGTTTGACCTTGGGGATAGCCCAACAAGTCTCCCACAGTCGGAACTTAGGTATCTTGTTATGAACAATAGAATGTGACTAATCATGCTTAATCATGTACTCAATATTTTACGAGGGACTTTTATCATTCAACTTAGGTCTCATTGCTTTGTTTGATTACATGATTAGCATTTATTCAATCATATATTACACATATATAAATTCAAAAAGAAATCTAACACATGTAATCTACTAGGATGATTATGGACTTTATCTATGTAGTTTCTTTGAGCCATTAGGAAACTAGTTGGTCAAATTCCTAAAGATATCATACAAGGTCTTCGCAAGTCTTGATGATGATCTCCTTGGTCTTTTCTTTTTAGTGCCATCTCCTTCACATCTTGGATTTACATGAATTCTAACCTTATTTATAAAATAAATTCT
>JBBYHM010360893.1:0-82983 GCA_038381775.1 Adansonia rubrostipa | reverse complement strand
TAATTTAAAAAGGATGAGATTAAAAATGATCCAAAAAAACCTTTTACTCTGGGATAAAACCTTTTCAATCCAATGCTTGATAAATGAAATGTGAAATTCAAGATGTTTCTTTATGCCAATTCAATTTTTTTTCTTAAAGGCTCAACCTAAACCAAAATTCATTGGTGGCTACAGAGCTGATGATTTTAAAGGGGTATCCACTAAGCCAAAATGTTGAAAAATGAAAAAATTCAAGAAAAATTTAGTGTAATATCATGTTCTTGATGTACGCAAAATAAATTAAAAAAATAATCATTTTTCCTAGTGAAATGTTTGTTATTTCAAATGGCTTTATTTTGAACTGAAAAATGGTAATCTTTCTTAAATTATTTCCCTTTGCAGTCATTTTTAAGCCTAACGAATTATTCTTTTTTAAAACCCTAATAAAAAATCACCTTTCACACTGAGGGGTAAGTGAAGCAAAGCTTTAAGATCGAAACGAGCAAATCACATTTTAAAGTTACAAGAAGAATAAATTGGCTATCATAAGATAAATTTTGAAGATTGATCAAAGTTTGAATTTCAAAGGATAAATTCTATTCTAAAGTTACAAGAACTAATCTATTGTCACAAGACAAAGTTTGAAGATCGATTAAAGTTCAAATCTCAAAACTTGCTTTCAGATCATCCTTTATCCCTTGTAACATTTTTAAGAAAAGTGAGCAGCGTTACAGAATGTGTTCTTGACACAATAGCAATAAGATGGTTCTGTTGTTTCTTTATTTTGGTTTTTAACATCTGACACTATTCTAGCTTTCACAAAAGCTTGTCAGACCTTGCTCATTAGTGTTGACTTTTTTAATTCTTTTTTTGACCTAGCAACTTTTCCCATTGATCATTGTATTCAGTCTTGGTTTTGCATGGATAAGAAGTGGATTGGCTCCAACATTAGGCCCAAGCCCTTATTCGACCTTTATCACACTCTTTTCTAACAAGCTTTGTACCTTTCTGTTAAATGAGATGAAATTCTCAATAAAGTGAGCTTGTTCTCTGGCATGGTACTCACACTAGGTATTCTTATTGTACAATTTTGGATATGGTGGTGATCTGGGGTTTATGAATCTAGGCCTATTAGCTGACTTGCCAATACATAGGAATAAATCTTTTTATAAGAGTAAGGAAGTAGCTTAAAGTGTTCCCTTTCCTGGGGTGCTTGTTGATTATTTAGAGCTCTTACATTGTTTGTACTGTAGGGTGACACGCCTTGAGCAGTGCTTTGAATGGGATTCATTACGAAACTTATTGTTGGAGCGAACTCAACAGAATGAACTGGTTGTGGCACTAGTGAATTAGGGTTAATGATCGGATATACCATGTTTAGAAGGTATGTAATATGGATTGAAAGTGAACTTAGCAAGGCTTTCGCTAACAACATTCACCTTCTTCTCTTTACCCTTGACTGTTGACTTTTTACTTGACCTAGATGATTCTTTAATGGATATCTTGCCACTTTTGGTAGCATTATCAATCATTTTGCAAATATAACTGTATCAATAAAATTTTTCGTGGTGTTTTTTATTACCTTTCATATTAAAGAGCTCGTAGAAAGCTAACAAACATGTTTATTATCTCTTTCTTGATCAAATGAGGGTGAACTTAAGCTACTTTTTCTTTATAACTTTAAGCATACTATTTAAAATTCTTGAAGGCTTTCTTTTTTATGTTTATAAGGAAAAAACTATCCAGGGCCCAATCAAATTCATGCTTATATTGATCAAGGAAAGCGCGAGCCAAATCTGCCCATGTCTAAATTCTTACGGGATCTAGCCCTATATACCAATTGATGGTTGCCTTAGTCATGCTATCATGGAAGTAGTGAATTAGTAACTTTTCATTTTCCTTGTATTTAGCCATCTTGTGGTAATACATGCGGAGGTGGGCAATAGGTCCATAGTCTCATTGTATTTTTCAAGATCCAACAGTTTGAATTTAGGTGGGATGACGAGGCGAGAAACTAGGCCTAAAGATTTTAGTCTATAACCTTAAATTTGTCACTTTCTTTGACAGCTCAAAAGCACTTTTTCAGTGACGATACTTGTTTAAGTTTTTATCATTTTTTGAAGACTTCTTCACTCTTTCTTACTCTGCCTGCTCATTAAGATTTGAGATTATAGGTCTTATTGGTAAAGAGCTCGCACTCGGCAATCCTTAAAACAAATAAGGCACCGTTGCTAGGCTAATGTAAATAAATGGTTGAGTTAATGGAATCATCACTGCTGGAGGTGCTATTTATGTGATACCTCTTCTTGAGCATTGATGGCTTCAATACCACCATTCAAGTTGCTCTCAATATTGATAGGTTTTTCTTTCATGTTGATGATGCTCGTTTGCCCTTTTCTATCAAAACCTCAAGCAATAGCTTAGTTAATTCCATAATCTGAGCTTAGAGTTCCTTATTCTTATGAAGTGATTACTCTTGAGACTCTTATACGAGCTCAGGTTATTTAATGTGAGCATAGTGATCAATTTTCATGGTTTTTCGATGATGTGCACGTTATACTAATGACAAATGATAGATTTCATGTTTTAAAAGCCCTTCACTTTGGATTATTATCGGATTAGAATCTACGATGTGTCATGAGCATGTTTGATAAGATGGGTGTGCAATAATAATGGTAGATAATGATTAACATGAATGAATAAAATAATAAAAGAATTAGATTAGTCATGCAAATGCAAGAGGGATAATTGGATTAAGACATTTTCACCAATAACATCTTTCATTAAGGCAACAAAATATCTTTATTACATGATGACATTTGGAACGCCTAACTCAGTTACATTGTTTGATCACATGTTCCAAGAAATACAATAGTTCTTGTTCATGGGCTCTGATGGGTAGGATGTCACGTATCAATGATTGGGCTATGTCTATCATGTATTTGGCCTCTTATTAGGTAGAATGAATTTGCTCGGTGAGATGGCAGTGGTGGTCTTGATAATTGTGGCATGACTGATCAACTATCCATAGCCACTTCTTTTCTCGTTGCTTAAAGGCCCTTACTATTTCATCAATTTAGCGTTGGTGAACTTATAAAGAATACTCTAAATCTTGGATTCTGAGTGTTAGAGCTTTATTTTTGACTTAGTTTGCCCTCAGGTCCTAGACTTGAGCTTTTAGGCATCCATTCTTCTATCAGTAAGTTGATAAAGTGTATGGGTTTTACAGGATTTTCCCTATTGGCCTTGGCATCTTCTTTCCATCAATGCAATTTTTTTTTGAGAGTAGCTATCTCTACTTCCCATTCTGCTAATGACTTAGCAAGGATCTGAGCCTTGCTTACTTTCCTAATTGCCATGTAATATTTTGTTAAACTCTTAAGATCTTTCTGAAAATGGTTTTTCTTTTTGACAACTCGATTCATTTCATCATCTCGAAGATAGAGGTCCATTTCTAATTGACTCTTCTCTTATTTTAAATGAGTGATTTTCTTGGCAAAGGTTGCCTTTTCTTATTCGAACTCACACTTAAGTAATTCAATCTTAGATGGAAATTCATAAACTCATGCTTGTAATGTTCTAATGTTAGACAAGGGTAAAGCATCATTAATGTGGCAAAATTTTCACTCATCATATCCTAAAGTCATGCTACTTCCTCTCCAACACCTTTCTATACAACGAGTTTGTTTACAAAGCTAGTTAACTTTCAACTTATAATCAAGCTCACCATAGTCAAAATCCCACTTCTCTAGGTTTTGAAAAAGAGAGTGAATTGTCAGCACAGAAATTGTCATAGAATTAAGATGGGTGCATAGCTACTGCTTCCCTACAGTCCCATAAGTGGCACATAAGAGAACCAAAAAGCCTTCCATGTTACCTCTTCCCCTCTGAGATTCTAAAATTTCTAGACCTATTGCTTTTTAAACTTATCTTAGGGCCATTCCTTTTCAAGCACTCTAAAGATACGATTGAAGTTAGGCAAGAAATTATATGACATTCTTCTTTCTTTGAGGCAAAAATGGCTAACAAGCCAAATGTGAAAAAGTAGAGTGCATGAGATGAAGCAACCTATCTCGATTGTTTTACAAAAATTAAGAGCTCAAATAGTTTCAACAATGATGGTAGGTGCAGGATTAATGTTGTAGTACAATTAGGAAAACCAATATGCTGTCATTGCTTCAACATAGCCTAATGTTTCTAGAAATATGACCAAACCATATATTGCCAAAGCATAGATATCTTGAATTTTTTAGATTTTAACGGTACTCTCTATTGCTACCTTTAAACTAACCCATGAGATGCACTTATTGTTCCCCTTTGTCTTGATATGACTTTTGATCTAGGATTTTGTTGCCCTTAGAATTTGAGCTAATCTTTTCTTAAAAGTTATAGGTTATAAAGCCTTACAGTGTATTCTATTAGTCTTAGCTCTCTCAATGTCGAGTAATGCCGTATATTTATCAATTATGGCAACCAAATCTTCAGTTTAATGATTGAAACTGAAGTATCGATATGCTAGGTTCCAAATCCAAGATGCTACTCATAATAAGCCAACATCTAAATAGACCTAGAGTAAAAGGGCTATGTCTTTGTATCTTTTCATGAATGATTCCCTCTAGGTATTGTTCTAACTAGTCTATATATGCTTCAGATCTTGCCAATCATTCCGATGGTACCCTATCTTGACACTTTCATGCATATTGAGGCATAGCCGAGTTTTAGAATGTCCCTGCATGTCTACTATTGGCACTTTGATCGTGCTTAAACTTTTTTAAAAGACTTTAGATCAGAAGTGAACTATTGATCCATGACAGACACCTTTGTTAAACACTAAATCATTGGCCAGTTGTCCCATAATGATAATGATTGCGATAAAATGATGCATGTATCAAACAAAAAAAAAAGGGCAACACCTTAGTGACTATACAAAATAATAAGCACAAGAATAAAAGAATAAAAGAATAAAAGAATAGAAACAAAATTGCATCATGAAATTTGCCTTGACAATACGCGGTATAATATCTAAAGGTGAACACAATAATTATGATAGCATACGGAGAGCATAACAATGTGTCTAGGTTAAAATGCCCTTAATAAGGTGATGCAATATGTTGAAGGACAAAATTGACTGATTAAGCGACAATTTTCATCGTCACCACTTATGGTAAATACATATGAAACCATCATTTAGAGAGCATGATGGCTTGTTTAGATCAAATATAGGGCATTGCAAATGGCGACATTCAATTGTTAATGCCATTTTTTGGAGAAGGTTAATCATAGAAAATAACAACAAACCCTCATGAAATAAAATAACAAATGCAGGTGACAATGTTTATCCATCATTGTCTACATAAACATGGCATAAAAGAGTAAAGGTAAGAGGTGTTTCCCTAAGTGACCCTATCTTTTGGGTTGTTCTAGTAGAATTCCAATATGGTTTGACATGATTTGGCTTATAAGGTTCACTATATGAGTTTAGGTAATGCCTAAATTGGTATTCGAATTGCTCTTTCATCTGATAAGGACATCCAAGGACCTTGATCTTAGGCTCGTCACAGGTTTGGCGAAATGAGTTTGATCTGATGAATGTATTTCCTTATGCAAATGTTGGGGTGCACTCATGATAGACATAGGTAATTTACACCTCGAAAGGTCTTGCCGTGCCTATGCGAAGGGTGGCGAATAGCTCACTTTCTCCTAATAATTAGGATACTAATCTCATCATGGAGTTTGGTAGGAATCTAGTGCAAATGCATGTGCATGATGTGTGTCAAGGAAATAGTCAAACCTTTTGTTTTACCCTTATATTAACATATTTAGTCAAATTGATATTTATTTAGGAATAGAGTAATCCCTGATAATTATAAGACAACAACCATGAAAGGTAAAAGGTTAGAAGATGAAGATAAAAGATGAATATAATTAAATAACGATGGAAACCTAAAAAACCAATTGAATTTCCTATTTATCAAAAAGATCTTGTTAATTTTGCATTCTTCATCAAATTATATGAATTGATCTAATAATGATGAACTTGAATTTCTATTCTGTTTACTAAATCACATGAAATTTTATCTAACTCCATATACCATATACATATATATGGAATGGATGAAATATGAAATACATTTGAAAGAAAAAAGAAAAATTATACTTAAATTTGAATTGATATTTCTACTAAACAGATACAAAAAAAATTGCTAAATGCTATTTAGCATTATAGAGTTTTATATAGAATATAAGAAAAAGAATAATTATTTAATGTTTACTATTATTATGATATTACATATTCCAATCTGATTGAATACTAGAAAAATAAAATGAATTCCTGATTCGATCTGTTCATACTACTCATAAGCTTAACTCTCTAACTGACTCCCCAACAAAGTTGTGAAGCTATTGCCACTTACCTTTATTTCCTAGGATGATCCAAAAAGAGCGAGTGCGATTTAAAATATAGTGATGGTTATGTAGGATGCTTTGGGTCATCCCTTGATTGAGATTTAAATTAGGCATAATAATGTGAAGGGAAGAAACACCCTTGAGTGAATCGCTTATTCGACTAGTCTCGAAAGGCTATCATAAAATGGCCATGAATTTAGACTTGCCACTGATTATTTCAGGCTAGGCATGATCAGATGCCTATTGAAAACAATACTCCAAATTACAAAACTCGAAGCATTGATTTCTAGGTCGGTAAGGTCCAAAGATTTATCGGTTGGGTTCATGAGTTAGTTAAATGTGGGGAAGGATTACCACCTCACGACACCCAAAATCGGTACCTGCTTCAGCTTTGGTTTAATCAATTCCACTTTATCATTATTTTAATATAATACTTTTTGATGCATGAAATTTTGTAAATTATAGATCCGGGTTTTGAAAGATAATTTATATCACCTATGTGCCTTAAAGATATGGGGAACATGGGATTTTTTATCATAATAGTCTCTGGATTACATTTTTGTAAATTCGAATTTTTTTGTCAAGCACTAGAAAGATACCAACATGGAACATTGACTTATAATTTTTGAAAACAATTTTAAATATGAATGCATGATGATTATTACAAAAGAAATATGCATTAGTAAGATAAAAAGAAATATAATAGCACCACATAAAAGCAGCCACACATAAGAACATTAAAAATAAAAGACAACTAAAATATATTTGGTAACTGTCTTAAATTATTGATGAATAATTGAAATGAGAACTTTAAAATATGTTTAGATTTGGTGGTAACTCGAGGGATAGAAAAATAAGGTTTTGATTAAAATGACTCGGGATGTTTGGGAGAGAAAATTTAGATTTTTGAAGAAATTTGAAAGCATGTTTGGATTATCCCTTCAAAAGGTTAGTTAAAGTACCCCCAATAGTTATGATTTGGATGTGTTCAAAAGAAGGTCTTGATCGAAAGATCTATTGGGAAGTTTAAGGAAAGAAAAAATTTACAGTTTAAATAATGAGTGAAGTTAGAGTGTCCCCTCGGAGAGCGGGGTTGGAGTTTCCTCATAGGTGAAAATTTTATGTTTTAAAAAGGTTTTATTAAGAATCTAGAAAGATCTAAGAGAGCAAGCTTAAGTTTTAAATTAAAGAAGGGGTTAAAGTATCCCTTTAGAAAGTGAGACTAAAGTATCTCCAAAAATGAAAATTTTATGTTTTAAAAAAAGGTTTGATTAGGAACCCTAAAATAATTTGGGAAAAAGAAAGCTTAGATGATACATGAAAAACAGAGTTGGAGTATTCCTTCTAAAAGTGGGGTTAGTGTATCCCTATAGATGAAAATTTTGATGCTTACGGAGAAAAGAAGTGTTTTCTTTAGACAAGGCATTTTAAAAATAAAAACCAAAAATTTAAATAAGATTTTTTTTTGTTTTAGCTTTGATCCAAGCCTAAAATGCTTGTATTGCATTACGTGACTCCTGGAGGAGTCAATTGGATGCATTTTAAGAAGTTTGACCATCTTAATAAAGGTGGTTTGGGAAATCCAATTAATTTTAAGTGCAAAAAAAGGGACATTACTGCACTATCTCTCTTCTCAAATATTTTTAAGCAAGTTCAAAAGTGTTATGAACCGAGTAAAGTACCATTGGGAAGATGACTCAATGAGGTTTAATCTAAAAATATTCCAACTTTGAGAAAATTACTTTCTAGGTGAAATTAATTTTGAAGTTGGGTTTGTTTTAACATTAATAGCATGTGCAAAGGAAGGGCATCATGAACCTTGAAAAATCATTCCAGACTCATTCGGTATCATTAATCACAAACGATACCTTTCTAGAATGGGAACTTCATGAACTCTATTGGAAAAATATTTAAGACAACTTAGAAAAAAATATTTGATGGCTTGAAATTGCCCAAATGAAATTTAGTTTACTAGTTCCAAGGGTTTCTAAAAGTAAGAATTTAAAAATTGTAATTCTCTCATCTGGAATGGTCCGGGTGCAAACAAGGCATTTTTATAAAGGGAATTTGATGTTCTTTCATTGGAAAATAGTAGCAAATTTCAAAAAAATGAGTTTGGTCTAAAAATAATTTTTAAATGGTGGGCACAGTGCTGCTAAACCAAAAACTAAAGAGTGTTTTGATATTTTTAGGTATCAATAAAACCAAACTCAAGCAAAGGACATCCAAACATCCATGACATTGAGGAAAGGGTGACATTGGTGTTCTTTAGCAGCTTTGAACTCACATTTTTCCCTTTTTTAATGTTAATCTATAATAAAATGATTAAAAAAAAGCTTTTGAGTTAGAGTGTGGGTGAAGGGGAGTTTTGAAAGGAAATATGAATGGAATGAAGGGTTTTGGAAGGGTTTATAATGGTGATCTTAAGGAGGTAAGGGTATAGAGCAATTTTTGGTGTTTTTGGTGGTTGAGGGACATTAAGAAAATGTATGAAAGTGCATGCTTTCTTTATTGTATGTGTGGTAAGGTTCTCTATTTTATATGTGTCCTTCTGTCTTAGTTGAGCTAAAGTTGGCATATATAGCCACCTAAATATAAAGACAAAAAATGCAAAAAACTAGGGTATTATGGGGTTTTGGTGTATGTACCTTATGTAGAGACAAGGTACTATGCTTAGCTGCCATGCAAATTCATTGGTTTGCTAGGTAAAAAGAATGGATCTCGACCACTTTGTGTAGTTAAGCATTAACAAAAATCAACCTTACCTTTTAGCGATTTGCCTAATGCCACAAAATGTCACTTGTCATTGGCTATCTAGGCCTCAAAATTTATTTAAATCCAATCATAAGTCTATAGTTGAGGCTTGGTATGAATTTTAATATTTTCTATACAAGAAACATGTTTAAGTTAGATTTTAGATCAATAGGGAAAGGGTTGAAAAATGGCTTAAATTGGGCAAAAATGCCTTTGTTTATTAATACAAAACATTTTATATCATAAATAAAGCAATTTTTGCCCTTAAGTATCGATACAATGAAGCATGTCTAGATACCAAGAGCCAAAAAAATGTTTCTAGTTTCATGACTCAGAGGTATGTATTGATAGTACATGGGCTTATATCGATATTCTCCCTTCAGTATCGAAACATTTGGCCAAAAATCACAATTTTAGCTACTGCCAAGGCCTGTATGGATATAAACATGCCAAGTAACGATACTCCACCTTTGGTCTTGATACCAAAACCTCTTATATTGATACTATATGTTAAAATTTGAATTTTTGGTAGTGCAAAAGCTTGGTATCAATACTTACACACCAATATGACTTGCATGTACCTTTGGCCTTTTGAATTGCCTCACTTTTGGTAAAATGATGGGAAATTGGCTTATGCTCAATCATACAACTTTAAGGATGCCATGATGATGATCTCTTGATGTCTTAGATTATGGCCTCGATGCCTTAGATGATTGCCCAGACAAAAAGGTTAAGTGAACTTCACTTGGTTAGAAACTAGTGAAGTAAAATGGCCTCTTTATTTGATCCTGTAAAAGGTAGGTATAAAAGGCTTTAAGTCAATTTCATACGATTAAGTAGAAGGATTAGCAAAGTTTTCCTAGGTTTTCTTATTTTGGTAGAAAATGAATGTAATTGGGCTATATGTATATATATGCAAAAGAATAAGGCCTTTTCTGTAGAAAGGCTTATCATGACCGAAACAAAACTTTGTCTATTTAGTCTTTGCCTTGCTCCTGATCCTCAACAACTGCTAAAAAGGGGTAGCCATAGACACCTAATTTTATCTAAGCCCTTTCCTTTACAAATCAAAATATTTAAGACCAAGAACATAGCAGTTGCTCGATAGCAATAGACTTCCTCTAGGTGGACTAGACATTTTGAAGACCATTTTAGTCTAGCTTAAATGGCCCTACGTGCAGTTTGAAGGTCATAAAGAACAAATCTTGGATAAAAATGTTAAATATCAAGGTAAAAAATTAGTTTTTAAAATTTTTCTTTTGAATTTTAAACTTTATCTCTGCATACGATACATGGTCAAATTTCTCACCTTTAGGAATTTTTTATCTTTCATGAAATTTTGGGAGTTAATCATTGTATATTTTTATCAACATCCGTGTAGTATTCATGCTGATACTCATCCAAAAGAATCAAAAATATTCAAGAAAAAATTAGTGTTGACATTTTGTAACACAAGGTATTAAGTTTTCTAATTTATTATGCATTACATTTGAATTTTTCACAGTCATGGTAAAATTCGTACCAAGTTTCAGATTTTCTTTTTTATTTTTTTATTGATTAATATTTTGAATAATGTGTTGAATTCAATTCATTTTGATAAATTTGAACGTATTTTTGGAATCTTATTGGTTTCAAAATATAAACTTTTTCTTATCTATAATTTTTTTTGTAAAATTTTTTAGAGTTTGGAATTTTAAATATTTTCACATATTTCACTAAAATAACTTGGAAATAGCTTTTTGAAATTTGAATTCTTTTTTATAAAATATCAATTTTCTCTATTAAGGATTTTTTTCTTGTAAATTTTACAAAGTTGAAATTTTTAATTGCCTTTTTCTTACACATAAAATTTATTTCTTTCCATTTCATGGGCCTTAAAACTCGTTAATTTTTTAATGAGTCCAATAAGCCCATTAACTTTTCATCAAGCCTAATAAGCCCATTTTCATTTTCTAACAAGCCCAAAAAGCTTATTTTGATTAAATTTTTAATTAAATTTGTTATGTGAAATTTTATTCCTTGAATAAATAATTTTTAATTTGTTATAATTTAGTCCCCATAATTTGTTTTTATCCAAATTAGATTTTTCTCTCTTATGTTTCTAAATGATGTTGTGCATGACATCATCATGAAAATGACAAATATATAAATTTAACCTTCTCAAAAAAGTAAGAAAAACTAAGAAGTAATAAAAATAAATATAAAATTTTATGAAAGTAGCAAGGACCTAAAAATAATTTTACCAAAACTCTCAAGGTCTTGGAAGGGTATTTCCCATGTCGACCAAACCATATGTGTGTTTATTTCTGAAGTTTTTGATATTTTTAAACTATTTTGTAAATATTCAAATTTTAGGGACTATATTATAAAAATTAAAAAATTTTTCCAAGGCTATCCATGATTGGCCAAATGCTTCCTATGACTTCTAGTATGATTTTCATGATTTTTGTATTGTGTTTGATGCTTAATTTTGAGTTTAAATCATATAGGGACTAAATTTTAAAAATGAAAAAAATGTTGTTTTAAGGCCTATCATGCTTGGCCAAATTCATCATGTACCCTTAGGAATGTGTTTCTAGTATTTTCAACATATATAAATGCATGATAGACATTTTTTGACCTTTTAGGGCTTTTTTTAATTTTAAAATGCTTAAGGCCTTGTTTGTAAAAATTAAAAAATTGTTCCAAGGACAAATGTAGTTGGTTAAATGCTTCTTATGATTTTTTGCATGTTTTCCTTATTGATTTTGATATGTTTGATATTTGATTTTGTATTTATTTACTTATTTGTAAAATTAGAAAAATTCATGGATCATTTAGTAAAACCTTGTATTGTAGGGTTAAAATGGCCTTTTCTCATATCAAATTACCCATTTGGGGTGTTTTGGCATTTAAGATACTTTTAGCATTTTAGCCTTTTTAGGTCTAAAATGTAATTTTGAGAAATATAGGGACCTATTAGTAATTTTTGCATTTTAGGTCAATTTTGATGTCTAGGTTACCTATTTACGGTAAAATTATTATTTCATATAATTTTTTAGTCTTTTAGGGTACCAAAATACTTATATGTCAAACATACACCCTAGAGGCATTTTGGTAATTTACCATAGTATTGAATCCTTTATGATCACTGAGATACTTCTATGTTAAAGGTGCATAATAGGGATAGGTTCATCATTTTATGAAGTTATTAAATCATTTAGGGTATCGAGATACTTATATGTCGAATGTACACTATAGGGATGTTTTAATAATTTACCTTAGAACTGAGTCTTTTATGATCACTAGGATACTTATATGCCAAAGGTGCATAATAAGGATAGGTTCATCTTTTTTTATAATGATACTTAGTCCTTTAGAATACCAGGATACTGATATGCAAAGATAAACCCTAAAGGCATTATGGTAATTTATATTAGAACCAAATCCTCCATGATCACCGGATACTTATATATTGAAAGTGCACCGAATACGTATGTATTGAAAGTGCATGGTAGGAATAGGTTTGTTCATTAGGAAGTCATTCAGTCCTTGAGGATTACCAAGATACTTTAATGTTGAAGGTATACCTGAAAGACGTTTAGTAATATACTTTAGAAATAAGTCTTTAGGGTCATCAAGATACTTATATGTCAAAGATGCACTTTAGGGGTACTTAGGATAAATTTTATTACATTTCATAAAATCAAAATTTTTGAAAATTAAGGTAATATCTTTTAGTTAAAGTAGTACATGGAATTTCTCCTAGCATATGGAAGGGATTTTATGCATTATTTTAATAACGAAATATCCTTTTCAAAATAAAAATCGAGATTTTTATGAATTTTGGAAAAATAAAACCTTTCATGTTCCTTCAATCCTCCAATGGGGTGCAGAAGATATATTTATTTTTAAAACTTTTCATATTCCTCTGGCTCTCTAGTGGGTACAAAATACACAATATGAAACCTTTCACATTCCCCTCACTCTCTAATAAGGTGTGAAAGATATTTTGATTTTCAAAAATATGGAAAGCCTAATTCGCTCAAATAGAATAATAAATTTGTTTTAGAAAATATCATTTTAAGATATGGAAATTATAATTAAATATCAAATATTAAAGCCAAACAAAAATTAAATTGAAATTAAAATATGATTAATAAGGTACTAATTACCAAGTGTTATAAAAGAGATCAATCCTCATGATTGTAATTGACTCCCAGATCCTTTCGTAAGATCTCTAGTATGAGTAGACCTTGGAGTTAGTTTTCCCAATTTTGTAACCCTTGAAAATTCAAACTTCAATAGGTGACCAATCTCACCTGGCCAAAATACACTGGTGGCAGCTCTAAGATAAATGGTTATTTTATAATTACTATTTAGGGTTAAGTTGAGTGAGTGATTCATCTTGATGACTTGGTCCAAAAATGAAAAAAATAAGAAAAATAATAATGATATGGCCCCTAAAAAAGAGAAAATTATGACATATAGATATGTATAGGAACAATGGGTAACTTGCTTTTTATGTCAATTGGTTAGGGTTCATATCTCAGCAATGTTGCGACACAACTATTTTTAATTCTAATTAAATTTTTATGCCAATATCAATATGCATGAGCCCAGGATTTCTGAACACATATCTCACTCCATGCATAATTGACTCCCGAACCTTTTTCACGTGAATATCTAGTTATTAAGTGGACTTATAGTTTGTTTTTGAGGGTTTCGTGACCTTCAGAATAGAACTCCAATAAGTGATCTATCTCATGTAGCAAAAAATAAGATTGTTCGCGACTCTAAGTTAAATGACCATTTATGGTTGTTGGATAAGTGATTCATCGAACAATTAAGTCCCATCCCAATACGAGAAAATGAAATAGCAAATTAGTTGTTTAGGTTCAACATGTTGGATTTGCATTCAGCATGTTATGATAGTGACATATCTTTAAACCCTAAGCCATGATTAGTGTACTCTTACAAAGGTGTATTATTTGTTCCTTTCAAACTTAAGAATCGATCTTGATCCCAAGAAAGTAAGAAAACTCATATCTAGAAAACTCATATCTAGCACTTTTAAGTGTAGATAATGTTAATAGAGGGCAAGAAATCATGATTACCACATCCTTATGGCCTCTATGTAATGCTATCTCACATCTATGCAACTTACTATAACTATTATTGAATGCATAAGAGAAAGGGTAGTTGTTTCCTATCTTTTGGTTAAAGCTTTTGAGCCTTCTGGCTAGCACCGATGAACTGTGGCTAGCATCGATTATTATTAGAGGCATGACACTTATGGCCTCAAAGAGAGATCAAAGTAACCAAGCTATGATAAGGGATCGACACACTCAAAGTTACGACTCTCTTAGTAAGTAAGATCTCTATTAGATCTGTGCTTTAAATTGCCAAAGTTGCCACTTGTACATCTTAGTCTAAGTTCCTAAGGAAATCAGAGTATATCTTTATTTACTTTCCATTACATATGTTTAATTTGATTAAATATTTTATGTATATTTTGATAAGCATGAGCCTAAACTTCCTCCAAGTAGTGTCATATCCTAGTTTCGTAGATTACAATGCAGTCTTGCATGCTAGCTTTTGGTGATAATCAATCTAATTAATTTGTGTGCTAGTTTTGTGGTTTTCAGTTTTGGTAAAATTTTTGAAAAATTATTTTTCATTATTTTTTTAATCCAAACAACATGCAATTTTGGGCTTCAATCAAGTTTAAAAGTGTTCAAATAATTATTTAAAATTGTTTTAATTAATTTAGGTTAAAGTCTTAAGATGTCTTAAGCTTCCCAGTTTGTTTCAATGTTGTTTTGATTCGTTATGGGTTAAAAATTATAGAAATTATTTCTATTTAATTTTCAATTTTCTAGCATGCTAAATCATGTTTATTTTCAATGTTAATTTT
Organism: Adansonia rubrostipa; assembly: GCA_038381775.1. Lineage (NCBI taxonomy): Eukaryota > Viridiplantae > Streptophyta > Magnoliopsida > Malvales > Malvaceae > Adansonia > Adansonia rubrostipa. The sequence goes on along the minus strand of JBBYHM010360893.1, from coordinate 67,949 downwards.
TTTAAAATATGATTATACTAATGAAATTGATGATACAGTCATCTGTTAACAATTTAGTGTTGACTAGGGTTAGGTTATATGGTTTTCTATGTTTTGATGGAGCTAAAAATTTCAGAATTTTTCAGCAGCCATAGCTACGATTTTTTCCATGATTTTTTTATCATGAGAGTGTCATAAATATTTTCTGGAAAGTTTTGGTTAAAATTAGAGTTGAAAACATTTTAATTTTGGGCTATATCAGGTGCAAATATTTTCTGGAAAGTTTTGGTTAAAATTAGAGTTGAAAACATTTCAATTTTGGCCTATATCAGGTGCACTAGGTCTGCATGTACCATACGACATTTAGACTTTCCTCTTGAGGCCTTGTGGCATCCATGGAAACATTAAGATGCTATAATTTTTTAGAGATTTAGTGGAAGGAAGATAACAGTAATTGATTTGAACTAGGATGGCTTATAAAAGCCATGTGTAGGCAAAATCCTTGTTGGACTAGGACTCTATTTGCTTTTCTTTAAGTAATTATAAAAGTTAAATTTGATATGGATTCTTGGTATTTGCAACTGATATAATTAGATCAAGATAATCCATAATTATAAAAAAAGAAATTTCTAAAAATTAGCAAAGTTGACACAATAAGGAGACCTACTAAGAGTTTATGTTCCATCAGAACTCTAAGTTATCTCCAAACAACTGATTATCCAATTGTAATAATTTCTTAAAATGTTTAATAGATTGATTGTATAATGTAAAAAATATGAAATTGAGTCCAATTAAATTGTGTAATTGAATAATATTTAATTTAAATGATTAATCCTAATTCGATTAAGATTTTTTCTAATGAGATTAGAATAAATGATCATCATGTAAGAAATTAAATTAAATATGGATTAGTTACTGAACCTTAGAAAATTTTTCCTAAATGGTTTAGAAAATATTACATGCTTAATGATTCATCTAAATTAAGACAAAGTTATCTGACAATTATATGAATATCCTAATTAAGACAAACAACCTAAAAGTTAGGTAATGTCTGATTTGATGTCTTAAAATGTTGCTTTTGGAAAACAAATTTCCTAAATAATTTAGGAAATATTACACGCTAAATTTTTTGTCTGAATTAAGAAAAAGTCATCTAAAAAGTCAGATAATGTCTTGACTAAGATAACCTATAAGTTAGGCAATGTTTAACTTAAGACAATCTTCTTAAAAGAAAGGAAATTAATTAAAAAAATGTTTCAATTAAAGAATCAAAATTGCTAAAATAATTTGATAAATCATCTAAAATTTTTAAAAGAGGTTTATGCAAATGACGCGTAAGATCACCAAGTGATATTGGCCATGCTTATTTAAATTCACGCTTATAATATGATTATGTTAGCATAACGATGATTATAGACCAGACCTTAGTATGACTAAGTTGTGTATGGTTGAATTTTTTTTGGGTGTTTATTTTGTAAATAGGGTTTGAAACCCCACCTCTTTTTAATTTTGGGTTGTAAATTCTCTTCTCACCTAACTTCCCTCGAATGTAACTCAAGTTTTCTTACAATGATATATAATAATTACATACAAATTTAGGATTAGGATAATATTAGAATTTATGGAAATCCAAGATAAAAAAAAAAGTGCTAAGAAGAAAGACCAATAAGATCATCATCAAGACTTACAAAGACCTTGTTTGATATCCTTAGGAATTTGTCTAATTAGTTTCCTAATGCCTTAAGGAAACTAGATAGATAAAATCCATAATCATCCCCATAGGTTGCATATGTAGATTTATTTTTGAATTTATATATAAGTGATATATGATTAAATAAATGTTATGCATGCTAATCAAACGAAGCAATGAGACCTAAAATAAATCATAAAAATCCCTTATAAAATATTAAATTTATGCCTAATCATGATTATTTGCCTTCCACTGTTCATAATAAGATACTTGAGTTTCGTTTAATTGAGTTATGAATAATGGGTCTTACTCAACTAATGCCATGTTGTCTAGATGCTTATAAACCTTATTGCATGGCATTAACGGTAGTGGTTAGGCAAAATACATACAATGCATTTCGGTAAAGATTTGCCACCCAATTGATCTAGAAGTTGCATAGGGATGAAATTATTAAGCTAAGTTACCTACTTAATTAGTTCGTGCATGGCTTGATATGTCACCCAAGGTTATGTAAGGATAAAAGAGGTCTTAACTCATTAAGAAGATTCAAACATTGAACTTCTTAAATTACGGTTAAGGGTTGTAATCTTGATAAAATAATGAGGATAATCATTAAGGTGTAAAACCAACATTATTGATTTAAATTGCAAATTATTAACTACAAAATGTTTTTGTTCATAATGGATGTAAACACAAGATGACTTATAAACTATCGGTAAGTAGCATACATGATGCTAATAAGTTTTAATAGGCTAGACACCATTGACTAGTCCCACATTATTAAGATTGTCTTAATACTACTTGAAAGGCATATCTAAGAATAGCCCACTAGGTTAAGAGCAGTCTATCAATTTCATGACCTTGATCAAGCTACATTGTGATAATGGCTAGTATAATGCCTAACCTTGAAAAGAGCAAGTGGCTATTTAAGCCTATGAAATCGTCTAAAACCTTAAAGAATTGTTCTATAAGGTAATCACAATGAAAGGCTCAACATCCCTAAGAAATTATTCCTAAGCAAGCTATCAAAAGTTAGCCTAATTAAGCCTTATGTCATGGGATGTATTTTAAGACTTGAGTGCTTTAGATGGGTCATGGATGATGATCCATACATTGTCCATATGCTTTCTTTTAAAAAAAGACAAAGGAGATGATAAGAGAATATGCCAATGTTGAAGATCTTAGATTGATAAGGAAAAATTGCAAGGGATACTTTAATATGATCAAAAGTAAGAAGCTTATAGATGTTTTGATATAAGATATATACTAAGATTAATTTACTTCTCTCGGTATAAGATACCTAGAAGTTGGTACCTAAATATGTTTGATGTATTGTAAGCCCTAAATGAAAAGAGTAGTCAAGATGAAACATAAAAAATGGCAACCTAGTTGATATTGATCAAAGCTTGCCCTTTTAAATAATGTTTCTAAATATAATCATGATTTATTCATAAACATTAGATGTTTATTTTGGCATTCATGTGCCAATTGAGGATGAATACTAGCATTCGATGCCATGTTTAGATTTAATCCTCATTGAATAAATCATTAATCATAGAATTTTTTCTATGTTATGGTCATATTATTCTCATATGTATAACTTACAATGATTTGAGAATACTAAAGACCTTAGGACTTATAGGATTCAAAAATAGTTTTTAAATGTAATTCCTTTTAAATCTGCACATTTGGGATTTAGTTTAAGGCATTTATGATTCTTTGAAAGTTAAAGATCATAATTGGACTTAGTGATAAATAGCCATGATGTTAAAAAATGCATTTGAAATGTGTTCCAAACTAGAGAGAGATTGCATGTTTATAGCCTAAAGGTCATAAATGAGCTCTTTTGTTTAGGCTTACAAAGAGAGTTAAATTTGGATTATTAGCTTACAAGCTAATAAAAGATTCCTAATATTTGTTAAATTAACAACAATGCCATATGATTAGAATTTGGGTCTTGCTCTAATACAATTGTTAGTAACTTTGATAATGAGATTATCACAAATATGATCGAAGGATATTCTCACAATAGCACTTGAGCTTTGTTCAAGTTGAGACATAATAGCTAATTAAGAGAGTTCTACATTAGATGCATTAATGATTGGCTTAGTGTAAGTGGAATATGTTAGTATATACCCTAGAGATAATCAACTTGGATGAGGCATATATCAGTTAATACTGCAAACTAATTAGTGATACAGGGTTTTCCTTCATGTTAGTAGTTTGACTGATAATATGAACTATTAATTGGATAAACCCATAGACCATATTTGGCATTGCAAAAGAGTTGAAATAAGTTGCAATATAAGATCCTTATGATCAAAGTCATGCTCTTAAAGTTGTTCCTAGTCATTGTATTGCCAAGACGATGTATTGGCAATGCTTAAAGACTAGCACATGTTATGCCTTCTTACTAATGAAATGAGCAATTAATCTCATAGTTTGAAGTATTTAGGATACTAAGGATGGCATAGGGGTGCTTGGTTTATGGAGACAAGTTAACTGAGCATGGCTAGTATGAGAACTCTAATTATTATTATCATTCAAGTGTCTATAAAAATGTTCTCATGGGCCAGTCATGTAACTAATCCTTTGACTTGTGATACTAGGTAATCTTGTATAGGGAGTATCATCCACAATAGGTGGATGCCTATGGTAGGATGGTTTAGGTGTGATATAAAGAATAAAAAGCTGGATAGGTGATTTGGAGAGGATTAATCATTCCAAGTGACGTCAGAGACATATCTCATTTGTTATTGGCTTTGGTTAACTTGATAAAGTCATTGGCCAACTTATGATGAATTTAGGAGCAATGGTTTCTCCAAATTCTTAAGGTTAACCATAAGCTGCAAGAACTAATATGGATTCATACATTAGTAGACACTACACCATGCTCATGGTTTTTTCAAGATATTCGGTAAAAGGATTGAATTACGGTGTAAAACTGGTTACTATAATGTTTTTCTAAGGTTATACTAACTCTTCAACATTTAGGTGGTCATCATAGTTTACTAGATCTTGATCTATGAATATAATTAATGAGATTAATTATATTCATTTCCAACATGTTAGGAACCTAATAGGTGACATATAATAACATGAGCTATTTGATTAAATCTAAGATTTAATTAAATATGACTTAATTAAAGAAAGTGTATAATGTGGAGGACTTAATTGAATAGGTTCAATTAAGTATTATTAAAGATATAAGTTAGATTTATGACATCTAATTAGAGATGTCTTAATGTGGCAATACAAATAACAATGTCTTGTTAAGATCATGTCTAATAATAGGAATGTATGTAGGGATATCTTGTATAATGTGGAGGACTCAATTGAATAAGTTCAATTAAGTATTATTAAAGATATAAGTTAGATTTATGAAATCTAATTAGAGATGTCTTAATGTGGCAATACAAATAATAATGTCTTGTTAAGATCATCTCTAATAATAGTAATGTATGTAGGGATATCTTGGTTTTGGGCCGATAATTATTTTTGGTAAATTAATAATTATTTGATAATTGCTTAATAATATTTACAAGAATTAAAATTAAAATTGTTTTACTTAGGTAAAGAATATAGTTAAGAATTATATGTTCTACGTATGAATAAGGGTTGGCCCAAATGCTCTAATTTTAAGTTAAATGGGCCTTAGTTTGAATAAAATCTATTTAGACTTGATATAAGTTAGGCATAACATTAATAGGCCTAAGTGGTGTTAAATGAATCCAAGTTGTTAAATAGTTAATACTTGGACTTAATCCTAAATGGATAAGGTAAAAGAGTTTCACTTGGATCCTTATCAAAGCACCATATATGGTGCCACCCATTGGTTTGGCAATATTGGGCTTGGTTGATCGATTAGTTAAGCCTAACCTAATTTTAGATATATAAATATACATCTATAAGAGTTTTTGTGTGGTTATTATAATTTTTAGATATAATAAAAAACATAATCACATCCCTATATCCTTAAACCATGATTCACATAATCTTTCTCTCTTTAAGTTAAGAGGCATTCTAATCCCAGCTTTGCCCCATGATTAGACAAACCTTTGTCTCTTTCTTGCTTAAAATGTTTATTTGATGAAAAGCTACCAAGTTAGCATGACATTCAAGTCTCTTGAAGACTGTTGATCTTTGTTTAAAAAATGGCAATTTGTCTTTTTAGTTAGATTGAAGGGATTGAAAAGGGCTTCAATTAGTGTGAAAGAAATTTTAGGGTTGGTGAAATAGATGCCTTATTCTTCTAGTCCCCTTCATTATAAAACATAATTTCCTTAAAAACCAAACAAATTTTAGATTCCTTTAGGCTCCTTTACTATTAATGCTTCGACGAGTACCTATGATGGGTTTAAGGTTGTAATGTTGATTTAAAAAAAACAAAGATTTAGTCCAAGGAGTTGGTCCCTCTAAGGATGCCAAGTTAGGATGTTTATCGATATCAGGGTGTCTTTATATTTCCTTGGAATAATGGTTTCCTTGTTAAGATTTGATAACCCCATGAGTGGCAGCAAAAATTCTCTTTTTTTCTCTAGGCTACCCGTTTTAGGTTTTTACCCTAAAGCTTTAATTCGCCCAAGTTTGATTTCTTTTTTCAATTGATTGCATCATCATGCTTCTTAAGAAAGCTTAACATTTGTCAAAAAAATAGTTTCCCGAGGAATAGGTTCATTAGCTCAAATAACCATGCTTGATCCAAATGAACTTTTCAAGGACCATAACGTAGGCCAAGGTTCATGGCTTTAAAGAAAGGGTACAAAGGCCTAAAGTTAGTATTTAAGGGTGATTGGATCAAGGATCATTTCTTTTCATGAGCGCATCTACGTCCTTGTTTCATGATTTTTTATTCCTTTTTTCTTGATTTTACTTTTACTTTTACTTTTGACTTGCACTTTTTATTTTGCTTCTTTTTCATTTTGTGCTTTTGCTTTAAATTTTTCATTATATATTTTAGGGAACTTCAAACTTTTGAAATTTGTTATGTTTTATATTTGACCCTTGATGGCAGGTATTTTCACATTTTTAAAAAGGGATATCTACCCCAATATTCCTTAACAAATGAATTCATTAGGCTCAAAAAGGGTAAAAAGGGGAACAATTTTTCAACTTGTGAAAGATTGATGAAAGATAGCCATTTTTCATCTCAAGCACCGCTATGAGAACCAGAAAGTCCATTCCTAAAGAAAGTTAAATTGTAGACATTAAACCTTTTAATCACATGATGTTGTATTCAGTTTTTATTTTCATATTTTCTTATTATTTTTTTCAAAAACATGCCATAGCATTTTTTTCAAAAACATGCCATAGCTTTTTTTCCACTCTCTTTTCACTCCACATGCTTGGGCATGCCCCGTTTTGATTTGCCATTGATTAAGAATCACATGATGCTGTGGTTCAGCTGAAAGGAACATTTCATGTTCAATCTTTAAGGGTTTGCATTGAAAAAAATTAGAGTTTTAGGATATCAATATGATAGGAAAGAACTGGGGACAAGGATCAATGTGGCCCCTAAGACATGCCATGAGAAAGATCTTTAGGAAGTGGTTTGGAGTTATCCAGTGAATGGAGAAAACTGGGAACCAAGAGGACTTGGGAGGGATACAAGACATGCTTCAAAAAAGGCTTTTGTTAAATAGGTTAAAGGTATCAAAATGAAAAAGGAAAACTAGGTTAGGGCATAAAGTAATTTTAACGCTTTGACATAAGATGTGATTTGAAAAGCTTGTATGGTATGGCTTAGTAGCTGAGGTTAGTTTGTCAAGAAAAAGGTGGATTTTTTCAACATAATCTTAATATATGAAAAGTTACCATTGATAGGATTCTAGGAGAATATCATATTTGTTTGGTTTTAAATTCTAAAAGATTGGTCCTTATCACTCTTAGCCTATAGCTTTTGTTTATTTGATGATTCTAATGTGGCAAGATTTAAAAATAACTCCGTAAAGTTTTAGGTTTTATTATTACTCAGCTTTGTGCATGGAAAAACCTAAATGAAAGATGAAGAATGTGAGCAATCCCTAGTATTCTTAAGACTTTTAAAATCATGCTTTCATTAAATACATGATTTAAAGTTCAAAACATGTTGATTTCATAAAAATGACATTTTAAAGAAAAAAAGCTTTTCACATTGATTATGCTAAATTGGAATGCCACTATTGTCCTAGGTTCACACAACCTATTTCACAGTTGGTCAAGATCTAGCTACCTTATTTCAATCAATTATTGCATCTTTTTTTTAGAGCTTTGCATTTTTCTATGGAATAACTTATGCACCCTCTATGATTTCTGCAAGGAATGGTGTCATGACCTTCCAAGGAGGGTGGCTCTAGAGGTTTAGAGAAGATTAGTGCAACCAACCAATCCTAGGGAAGTAATTTGGTGTATGATACTAGGATTGGTTTATAGGTGTTTTGTCCTAACTACCTTGTTGTTTCTTTTGAGCACTCCTTAACTTTTTTGGTTGGTGGGTAGGTTATCCATTGAAAGAGATGCCGATGGGTAGAAACTTTAGTATGAATTTGATGTAAAAATACTCCCAGCGAGGTGAACCATTTGGGTTGTAGTGTACAGATGTTGAAAGATAAAAGCCTTTGTTGACTACCCATCAAAGGTCAAGGCTTGGACTTCTTTTCTTTCACCTGTATGTATTTTCCTTCCCTTAGGTCATGGTAACTCATCTTTCAAGTTTTCTACTTTTGATGGCATTCTTGATTATTTTGTTAGGCATGACTAGATCAACAAAGTTCCTTATGGCATTCCCAATGAGCTTGTCATAAAAAAGTGCATATGTTGTCTCCATAAAATATATGGTCATCTTTTTCTCATTTAAAGGTAGATGTTCTTGTGCGACCTTTTCCCTCGATTTTTAGGTGTATTGCCTAAAAGTCTCACTAGGATTTTTCTCCATGCTTTTCAAAGATAACCTATCAGGTCTTAAGGCCTTGGCAAGATCAACCCATTTTGAATCTTAACTTTTTCTGATTTATTCTACCACCAAGCAATTAGCCTAGTCAAACTACCTTGGAAGTCAATTTTTTGGTAATACATCTAGATATGGGTAGTCAGATCCATGGTCCCATTATAGCTTTCAAATTCGAGTACCTTAAACTTGGGTGCAATGATGAAGTTGGAAACTAGGCCTAAAAATTTAGCATCCACGATTTTGAATTTGTTGTTCTCTTAGATTACACTGAGACATTTTTCTAGCAACTGGTATTTGTTGAAGTCTTTTGCAGTTTCTAAAGTTTAGGCACCATTAGGTTTCTCTTACTCAATTAGGCTTTTCAAATCAAGACTCGATGGATGGGCCAGGGAAGATTTAGTGCTTGCCCTATGAAAATAGGATGCATAGGATTGTAGTTAAATTCTTGTGGATAATCGAGTGTATTGGAAAGATTGGTGCTGTGTGAGGTTGTTGCTCTTGGGCTGCTCCCTCTTGAGTAAGTGTGACTTCAATGCCACCAATAAGAGGATCTTCAAAATTTGTTGACCCTTTCCTGATATTAGTTGCACTAGCTTGCCCCTTTTCCTTCATGGAGGCCAATTAACCTGTATTTAGGCTTACAGTTCCTCTTTTTTATAAAGCATGCATTCTTGATCTTCTTTATGCATGAGCTCTAATCTCTCAATTCTAGCCGAGTGCTCATCTCCCATGATTAATGGTGTTGGTTGACCTTAATACCTCTCGAGGAACAATAAAGCCCTTTTTAGAAGAGTTTTTGAACTCATGCTGGCCAACATTCTACCTCCAAGGTTTATGTGTTGCGCATGAATGTTTGCATGCATGTATGCAAATGAATGCAATGAGGATGTTAATGTAAGGTGTGAAAAGATATCATAAGCATGAAAATGTTATGATGGAAATCTACCTTTAGGATTACAACCAGTATTTGGAGTGGTACATGGAATGTATACGATGCACCATGTCACATCTCTACTACATCGGCCATGGTAGAATGGCTCTTGAGTGGAGGGAATCCAAATGAATGGATAAATAATGCCTTGAGCCTTATCAAGGAAACATGATGCCTATGGGGTGAACATCCTTTGGGCATTACGATGTTCGTTCACCATTGGCCCATGTCAATGTGTCTCTACATGTTTTATGCAAGAAATGATGCACGTGACACAAACATGAGAAACAATAATGTAGTTAAGGGGTTGGAGAATTTTGGTAAGACTAAAAGAAAAAACAAGTCATAGAAATTGCCCCGTTAATAAGTGTTGCAATGCCTTGGGGTGGCCCTAAAAGATTGAAGAAAAATTGCTGTTCCTTCTTGGTATAGATTGACAAGGATAGCAAAATAGTGTGTTCGAGTCAAAACCTCACGATGAGATAGCATTCTTTAGGTTAGAACTAGCATTGATGGTATTTGTTCATCATTACCCAGATGTGATCGATGCCAAGCCATTAATTAAATAGTATGACATCTTAATTAGGTTAAATTTTATTCCTTTAAAGGCAATACCTAGCCTTAAGCAAAATTTTAGATGACAGCCTTCGCATGCCATCATCTTCAAGAATTCAACAATTATTAGTCATTGCTTAAACAGCATAATAGCTTAACTAAATTAAGTTTGACCCTAACGAGGTGATACAAAACCCCTTTGGGTGAGCTCAATCAACTAGGCAATGATGTACATCCAAGAACGCTTATTAGCGAACACACATTAAGCCATCAATCAAAGATCATAACGGCTTGACTAGATCAACTTTTTGATACAAGGGTCTTAAAAGGATTATGGTTGATAATACTCACATTTTTCATTTAAAAGAAAATTAAGCGTTAACTGTACATAGGACAGTGTAACGCATGCCCTAGTGCTCTATCAAAGAGGTCAAATTTAAAATATGGGCAACAATTTATGTTCACCACCACCTACATAAAATAACGAAACAAAAGACCAAAAGGTAAAAAGTGTTTCCTTAAGTGATCCTATTCTTCAAGTTATTCCAGCAGCACTTTGGCATGTTTGACATAGTTTGGCTCACAAGGTTCAATATATGAGTTTGAGTTGACACCAAATTGATATCCAAATCGCTCTTCCATCTAGTAAGAACAGCTGAGGTATCCCAATCCTAGGCCCATTGCGGGTTTAGTGGAATGGGTTTGATCTGGCGGATGTAATTCCCTATGCAAATGCAAAAGGGTACTCATGAAAGATAGGTAATTTTAAACCCCGGAAGGTCTTGCTATGCCTATGTAGAGGGGTACTCATGAAAGTGGTTAAATCACTTTCTCCTAATAATTAGGACACTAACTCACCATTAAGTTTGGTAGGAATCTAGTGTGCAAATGTGTGTGCATGATGTGTGTTAGGGAAACAATTAAACCTTTTGTTTTACCCCTACATTGCCATACTTATTTGAATTCACATTTATTCGAGAACTGAATAGTCCTTAACAATGATAGGGCAAAACCCACAAAAGATAAAAGGGATTATATCTAAATAATGATGGAATCCAAAAAACCAAAAATCGAGTGAGACATAGTTATTCATAGCCATGACTCTTAAACTATTCCCCAGTAGAGTTGCTAAGCTATCGCCATGTACCCTTTTCATTTTTAAATGGTCTAAAGTGAGCGTATGCAACTTAAAAGATATATGGTGTGGTTATGCCTTTAGGTTATCCCTTGATCGCGATTTGAATTAGGCATAGTGATATAAAAGGGAGAGACCATTGAGCAAATCGGTTATCCAACTAGTCTCAGAAGGTTACCATGAAGTATATATAAATTTGGAGTCACCATCGATCATTTTAGGCTAGGCATGATTGGATGCCTATTAAAAACAATATTTTGAGTTACAAAACTCAAAATATCAACTTTAAGGTCTACGAGGTCTAAAAATTTGTTAGTTAGGTTCAAGAGTTTTGCGTGTACGGAAGGATTAACATCCCACGATGCCAGAAATCAACTCCTGCTAACTATATCAAGCTTTGGTTTTGGTTTAACTGGTTCCATTTTATCATTATTTCGATGTAATCCCCTTTGGTTTTGAAAAAACTGACATCAATTGTTCACCCTCGGTATATCCAGGTAGAAAGCAACCCTTATTTTGGAAAGCCTTTTCCTCTAAATTGACATTATTTTGTGAAGCATACATGTTAAATGTTTTAATAAGATATGAATGTTTCCAAAAAAAAAATTTTAAAACATGATAATAAAAAGTCTCAAGAATACTAATGATCAAGCTTGAAAATATGCTTATACCCTTACATTCCTTTCCTTGTGAATAAATCATGATCATTTGAAAGACCCACCACTTTATGGAAATAACTTTAGAATTCCCAAATCGTGATTCCCTAGGTAAAGTGCTAAATAGAAGAACTGCCAGTATCATCTATAGGACTTACCAAAATTTTGCAAGGAGGAAAATGATTTAGAAGAAATTTAAGGACGCCTAAAAATCCTCAATTATTTTAGGTTGTGAACCCTCAATTGCAGAGACCAATTTAGAAAATTAAATCATCCAATTTTCAACTTGAGATTTTGATCCTGAATCCTTCAAGGCCAATTTTGCTACCTGTTGAAGGGTTAATGGTTAGGAAAAATTAAAGGAACATCAAATTGGTCTAATTTTAAAAACAAAATCATACTTCATGCGAGTTGATCCATTCATGCCTAGGAAAATGGGGCATGTATCCTATCCACTTTGAAATTTTTGGGTCAACCAAAGTTTTTTAAGCTCTTTAACCCATCTTGAGGAAAACCTAGATTATCATTCAAGAAATTTTATTAAGAGATCATTGGTCTTTGAGAGACTTGAGCATCACATGTTTTAAACTTAGAGGTTTTAAACAAAATACATTTAAAAAATTTATTTTGAGAAACTTGAAAAGGTATCATAAAAAGCAAGAAGGGTTTCTTAAGTTAAAAGGTACCAATTTGAAATAAGACCTAACCTATAGGAAGGAAAAGGAGAAATAAAATTTTGACATTAAGAATTTAAAACTCATTACGAAAAGATGATGATAAAGGATTGAAAAAGAAGTTATTTTTCCTAGGGCATAGGAAGATCAAAATATGTCCTAATAGAAACCAATAGTTCTAGTTGTGTTTGACTTGAAAGATAGCCAAATAGAGTTTCGATCTTTATGCTTTATTTATTTTCATCTGCCTTTTTATCGCTTCATGTGTAGCTGCCTCCATACTTACACTCATATTTGCATCTTGTTGCATGCATTTACACCATTGGATACATTTTGCTTTTGCATTGATTCACACCATAGATAATACTAACTTTTACATCATTCATGTGCATTCACTTTATTATTGATACTTGCATTAACATTGTTTCACAAGCGTTTGTACCAATCTTGATAGTGGCATTCTTTGCGTAATGTCTTCATTTTTGGATCATTGCATTGTCATACTTACTAAAATAATTACAACTGCATCAACCATTGATCAATCACATTAGTTTCTAAAGTCTTCAATTGTGGTATTTGAAACATTCAAAAGTTTTTATTTCAAGATAAGTCTTCAATGGTGATATTCAAGGCATTCAAAAGTTTTTATTTGAAAAATATGTCTTCAATGGTGAAGCATTCAAAAGTTTTTATCTCAAAAACAAGTCTTTGATGGTGATATTTGAAACATTTAAAAGTTTTAATTGCAAAACAAATCTTCGATGGCAATATTCAAAGCATTCAAAATTTTTTATTTCAAAAAAAAATTTCAATGGCGATATTCGAAGCAATCAAAAGTTTTTATTTCAAAAATAGGTCTTCAATAGTGATATTCGACGCATTCGAAAGTTTTTGTTTCAAAGTCTTCGATGGTAAAATTCATCACATTTAAAAGTTTTGTTTCCAAAGAAGTCTTCCATGGTGAAATTTGAAGCATTTAAAAATTTATTTCAAAATAAGTCTTTAATAGAGATATCTAAAGCACTTGAAAGGAACTTGTTTTAAAACAACTCTTTGCTGGTGATATTTGAAGCTTTAAAAAAAGTTTGTTTCAAAATAAATCTTCGATGGTAAAATCTGAAGCATTTTAAAGAGTTTTCATAATCTTTGGTGGCATATCCAAAGCTTCTGGTCAGGCTTAAAACACATCAATTATGAAAGACAAAGGCAAATCCATTAAGATGATCCCCTAGGAGGAAAATCAAGAATAGGCCCTTAGGGATAACAATCCAGCAAAATTCAATAAGTTAGTAGATGCCTATCAAGGACGTTTGGCCTGAGGGTCATCAACCTTATAGTAGTATGCCAATCACAGGCAATTTTTATCTTAACTCTAAAACTTTGTACTTTTTTTAAAAAGTCTATGAATTTTGGTTTAAATGAATAAAGTTTAATATACGAACATCATGCATTCTGTCATACTTCATGAACTTTGTTGTTCATGATTTCTAGTATCTAAGGGAATGACAACAGTTTTTTAAAGAAAGATTTTGATTGGGCAAGTGATCACCACTAGATTGAACTTTATTGGAAAAGTCCTTCACCTCCACTTATATGATTGTTTGGGCTTTCAGCTGTAGACCTTTCACACCCAAACATTCCTTTTTCAATTTTTTGAGGGTTAAACAAATGAGTTATGCTTCTAAAGAGTCAGGTACTAATAGTTCGACATGTTTTAAGGTAATGATGGTAGTCCAAGATCTCCTCAATTCATATAAATAACCTTTTACCACAATTTCCATGACACTCTTCCAAATCCTTGATTTAGGAAGAATAAGCGTAAACATGAGCCAAAAACACGCTTTCCCCTAGAATAAAACCTTTTCAATCCAAAGCCTAATAAATAAAATGTGAAATTTGAGGTGTTCCCTTATGCTAATTCAATTTCTCTTTTAAGAGCCCAACCATAACTAAGTTTCATTAGTGGTTACAAAACTGATAATGTTGAGAGGTAGATGTTAAGCCTTAAAAATTTGAAAAATTGAGTGCAACATCATATTGTTAAGGTACTTAAAATGATTTCAAAAAAAATTTCCCTCCCTCTTAGAGAAATTCTTGATAATTCAAATGGTTTTTTTTAAATGACAAATAGCCATCTTTCTCTATCCTTTCACAAATATAAAAATTTATTCCTTTTTAAGTTTGGTTTGAGCTTGATGATTTATTTATTTCTTTAAACACTAATCAAGGATCACTATCTATATTGGGAGGCAACATGAAGCCAAGCTTCAAGGTCAAAAGGGGCAAATCCTATTTTAAAGTAACAAAAAGAATAAGTCAGTTATATAAGGCAAATTTTAAAAACCAATCAAAGTTTAAATTTCAAGTTCCTTCAAAGTGAAGAATAAAGAAAAACAAGATAAAGAAAGAAATAATGAAAGCAAAGAAAAATGATAAAGAAAAAAAAGATGAAGAAACAAATATGTATGTTCATTTTGAAATATATGTCAGATCAAATTCATTCTAATGAGAAATTATCCTTAGTTCAATTACCCTTAAACATTTGATTTGGGCCCATCTATCCTTTCTTTCTAAATCGAGAACCATGGCCTATATTATGTGCCTACAAAAGTATATTTCAATTAAACATAGCTATTTGAGCTATCGACCATTCTTAGGAAACTCTAAAAAAATTCCTTAAAAATATGATAGGGCAAAAAGAAAAGAAAGAAAAAAGGAAAAACAAATGAAGTTCTAAGTTGAAAACCCAAAAAGGGCAGCCTAAAACAATCTTAAAGGCTTTAGCATTGCTTCTAAACTGACAAAGTAGCCACTAAAGAAAAAAACTTCTTCCATAATAATCCAAAAAAGATCATAAACCTTTAAAAATTTCACAGCATCAGCAAAAGGTTGATTTGATTCAAGATAACCTTTTAGAACTTTCATGTCCAATCTTATGAATTAATACTTCTCAGAGGCCTTCCAAATTAACCCTTTGAGACTTCCAATTTACTAACATTAGTTTAACACATTTTGGGCTATTGTATTTAAAGATTAAAAGGGTGTTATAACTCCGATAAGTGACCAATCTGTCACGATTGTAACCAACTCCCAGACCCTTTCATATGATCTCTAGTATGAGTGTGGTCCTTAAAGTGTTTTTAAGGGTTTCGTAACCCTCAAAGGATGAACTCTGATAAGTGACCAATCTCACCTAGTCAAAATAGATTGGTGTAGTCTCCAAGATAAATGGTCATTTTGAAATAACTATCTAGGATTAAGTCGAGCAAGAAATTCATCTCAAAGTAAATGATAAAAACAATAATGATATTACCCCTGGAAGTAAAAAAAAATAATGATATAAAGAGTTATATAGAAATAAGGGGTACACCTACCTTTTAAGTTAGGTCGGTTAAGATTCATATCCGGGCCATATTGAGATACCATTAGCATGTAATATTTCCTAAACCATTTATGAAAGTAGTTTCCAATTTTTTGAAGTCTTAGTAATTATCAATGTTTAATTTAATTAAGAAAACAAATTTTCTTACATGATTGACATTTATTCAAATCTCATTAGAACAAATCTTATGCCAGTTATGATTAATCATTTAAATTAAATATCTTTTCAATTAAACAATTTAATTGAATTTTAATTCCATGCTTATTATATTATCTAGTTCATATCTTAAACAATTTAAGAAAACTAATACAATTGGATAATTAGGTGTTTGATGATAGGTGTAGTTTTAATGTAACATAACCTTTCAGGGAGTCTTAGTCTAACTAGAAGTTTACGCCATGCATGGCTATCTTAGCCATCCTAATCCAACTCAAAGACTATTGTCTTCCACCCATTAAACCTCTAAAATACAGCAAAATTGCAGCCAGGGATGATGCATCAAGGTCCTAAAATGAAAGACAATAATGTTGCAGGCTTCTAGCACACATAGTGCACTCGTTATGGCCTAGATTTTAAATGTTTTCAACTTTAATTTTAATCTAATTTTTTCATATAGTATTATGAAATTTTCATGAAACTTTCAAGGTGAAAAAGAATGGAAAAATCACAGCAATGGCTATCCAAAAAATCAGCCCTATCAAAGCACCAAAATGGAGCCCTCCTAGCAATAGGCAACACCAAAATGTTAATAGATAATGCGAATATTAGCTTAATTAGAAAAAGCATTTTTTAAGCTAATTAGTGTTGATAATAAACATGGATTAAAATGCTGGGAAATTAAAAATTAAAAATTAAAAATATTTTAATTTTTCATTCAAGAAACGGATCAAACAATATAAGAAAACAACCCATAAAGCTTTAGACACGTTAGGGTTTTAATTTTTATTAATTAAAAATTTTAATTAATAATTTAAACACTTTTAAACATGATTAAAGCCAAAAATTACAAGCTGTCCATTTTAAAAATTAAAGAAAACCAAACTTTTAAGAATTTTACCAAAACTGAAAAATCACCAAATCAACACATAAATCAATCAAATTAACTATCACCAAAAACTAGCATACTAGACCACATGTAATCTACAAACCATAGGCTCTTGATACCACTAAAAGGAAATCCTAAACTCATGCATATTGATATAGGTATAAAAATTTAATCAAAATTAAACTTATATAGTGGTTTTAAACAAAGAAACACCTTGATTTTCTTATGATCTTAGGAAAATATGTACAAGTCATCAGATAGCAATTTTAAAACATAGATCTATTAGAGATCATACCTACTTAGAGACTTGTAACTCTAAGCATGCCAATCCCTCCATGAACACACGATAGGTTGATTATTACGATCTCTTTTTGAAGCCAAAAGTAGTATAAGTGTCCTACCTTTAACAGTGATCCATATAGATGCTTGTTGAAGCTTTATGAGGTCTGGTGGTTCTTTGGTGCTAGGAAAAAGGCTTTATAAGCCTCACAAAAGATATATAGCCAACAAGTTTAGATCTGAAGTGATTCGAGAATAATTCCTACACCTATTATGCTAAGAGGAAGAAGAAATAGCTTTGTAAGAAAGTAGATATTTTTCATAGATGTAGGCAAACGAATCCAAAAATCCAAAATTTTGATTCCATTTGATTCCTTAAGGATAGAAACTATTTTCCATCATTCATTGTGATCAAAAACATTTTCTGATTACATAAAATGCAAATATGCATAATCAGGCTTAGGGAAGTAGGGATTTCAGAACTTGGCCAATTTCAAAACTTGTGTGAAAAATTAATCTCTTAATCCTATTAAACTATTTTTCTAATTTTGTTGTGTCAAGAATGATTCAAGAACACTTAAAAAATCCCTAAATGCAAAAGAAGCTTAGAGAAGCATAAGTGTCGCACCAAACCCCTTAAAGAAGTCTAGGGTTGGTGTCTACATTTTTTTTAGTACTTCTTGTTAGACAAAAAGCCTTAATAAAGTATTTAGATACATTTTGGCTAGGTTACGCTTGACTAATGGGTCAACTGAGCCCATTACTAACGTGCCCAAAAGATAGCCCCACTTTGGAGTGTTTCTTAGAGCCCAATTAAAACTATTTTAATCAGGTTGTCCAAAATTGGGCCTTAGTACTGGCTTTTAATATTGCAACCCAATATCACACCAAGTATGGCTATTCCATGTGCCAAACCCTTTAGTAAGCCCAAGTTGGAGTAGCTCATAACTGAACTACATTAACTTGATAATTAGGGCATTAGCCGAACTCCTTAATTTACATGTTAGATAATTTAATTCATAATTAAATTTTTTGACCCAAGTAAAACAATACTACTTCATGTAAATATTATTAAATAATTAATTAAATAATTATCAAATGATTATTTGGCTCTATTTAATAATATCCTTAAAACCATGTCTATAAATAAATATTATTTTGATAAGACATTATTATTAATTGAACTCTTCAATTAAGTCTTCCTCATTATACCTTTAATTTATTTAAGTCAATCTTAATTAAATCTTAGTTTTAAGCTAATAGATCATCTTATTATGTGTGACCCATTAGGCTTCCATCATAATGGAAATGAATATCATTACCCAATTAAGTGTATTTGTATTTATAGACCAAGATTGGCCTCTAGCAAGGCATCATGGCCACCCGATGTGCAAGAAGAGTCAATATTACCTCTTCAAGAAATCGTTCAATAACCAACCTCTTAGTGTACTTTGGTCCTTTCACCATATCTCATAAAGACCATAAGCGTGGTGCAGTGTCTACTTATGTATTAATCCATATTAGCTCCTGTAACTTTCAATTAACCTTATGAATTTGTGGAAACAATTTCTCCTAAATTCATTATATGTTTGCTAATGACGTTTTCAAGTTAACAAACGCTAAGAACATATAAGGTATGTCTCCAACATCACTTAGAGTGGTGAATCCTCTATGGATCACTCATTCACCTTCCATATGATTCATGCCATAACCCAGCATACCCTACGTTAAGCATCCATCCATTATGGACCTATTTCAAATAATCAAAGTATAACATTACTCATACGAGATGACTTAATATCATAAGTCTAAAGACTAACATATACGACTAGCTGTAAGAACATATTTCATAGACACTCGAGTGACTTATACCAAATAGGGTTCTTACATGGGCCATGTTCAATAAATGTGTTTCCATAAAACAAGCACCTAATATGCTATCCGTAAGTATCTTTATACTTTAACTTTTATAAATCAAAGAGTTGTGTGCATTAAATGCATGAAGGCTTAGCATATGCTCGTCTTTGTACATTTTCAATGCCCCGCCTTAACAATATGATAACTAAGAATGTGTTAAGAAAAACCAACTTTGATGCATAAAGATCTCATCATCATAACTCATTACTAACTTTGCAAAGCCATTGTGTTTCATGAGCTTTATCCAGTTAAAGTTTACATGATTGTCAATCACACACTAACATGAAGGGAAACCTTTATCACTAACATAAGTGATGCGTTTGCATTATTAACTATTATATGCCTTATCCAATCTAATTGGCTCTAGGGCATATACTAATAGATTTTAGGGCTATTATTCAATAAAATCAAATAGTTATATTTAAAAAATTAAATAAATTATTCGATAATTATTTAATTAATTATTGACTATTATTTACATGAAGTAAAAATTGTTACTTGGGTTAAAAAATTTAATTATGAATTAAACTATCTTTAACATATAAATGAAGGGGTTAGGCTAAAAGCCTAATTATCAAGTAAAATGGGTGTAGTTGTGAACTACTCCAAGATGGGCTTACTAATGGGCTAGGCACTTGGAATAGCTACTTTGTTGTGGTAATGGACTAAAATATTAATAAGATACTAATAAGGCCCAACCATAGACAAGCTAATTAAAATAATTTTAATTGGGCTCTAAGAAATACTCCAAAATGGTGCCATTTTTGTATATGCTGGTAATGGGCTCAGTTGACCCATTAGTCAAGTCTAACCTAGCCCAAAATGTATTTAAATCCATTATTAAGGCTTTTTGGCTAACAAAGATGTTAGGAATGCCCTAACGATGAAAGACATTATGATGTATTTCATTAGTCTGAATTGATTATTCATATTTCTAAATTCAAGTTATTTATTACATCATTGCTATTCCGTCCTTATTTAATTTACATGTTAAAGTAAATGTAAGCAAATATGGCTTATTGACTACTTGTGTTTATACCATTAGAGTGCTGCATAGAATGGACTTTATATGTGGGAAGACAACATTCTAAGGTAAGCAGTCTAAATTGATAGTCCATAATCATGGGGTTAATGTGAGCAATAAACTCACATTAAGACTATTTTGTTGTCTAAATCCAATTTTGAAGATGGCTTATCTTGGCCATCTAGAGTGAGTGAACTCTTAAGTAGAGACATTGATATATTACCTATAGATGGTGATATATCAAACTGGATCAAAATACAATTAATCCATTAATAAGTCCATTTACTTGGATTAATTCTTCTTAGATGTTGATTGTGAGTTATCTAAATCCTAATTAAGTAATTGACTCTGGGTGTATAACTTATATGCTTTGACATTCCAAAGGTGAAAGCTTATTGAAGTAGGAAGCTACTAGACCAGTTCGTTAGGTATATGGCTTAAACTCAATGAGAGCTTTACTTATAGTTATGGAATCAAAGTTTCTATAAAGAGTTAGCATTATCCTCTTAAAAGGAATTATGAGATATTGAAAATTAACAAGGCTTGGGTTATTTGTTTATTAAATGATAAATTTTTCACATGTGGTGAACAATTATTTTCACATTGAGAGTATAATGGAACTTTGAGACAAAGTGATCAAGTGGTAAAATGGACTTTAACCTTAAGTTGATCACGAACATCATATAAGGGTCTTACATAGATGACAAGGTCATTAGACTAAAAGGCTATTTATAAAGCTTACATAATACGGTATATAATTGAGAGTGTAGTCTTAGGTCTTTAGTAGTATGAATTTGAAATTAATAATCATGTGATTATTTACTTGGTATAGAATAATTAATATAAGGATTATTGGAACCTAATTATATATGCCCAATTGCCCCACAGCTAGCTCAATTTAATTCCTTAACAAATAGTTATTAGTCAGAATACCCGAAGTTGGACGATTCTTAATATAGTGAAGTGATGCGCCAGAAACACTCTGTTTAAGGGTGTAAGCGTTTTCTTTAGTATATGCGAAAAATAATTTTTTAATATTATTTATTTAGAATATATATTTATTTTGAGTAAATATTTATTTAAGATAAGAATTAGTAATTTAAATTAATTATATTTATCTTCTGTTAAATATAAGAATTAATTTAAATTAAATAGATATGGGAAAATTAATTATTTATGTAGTTAATTTGATATCTATGAATTCTTGTTTAAATATTTGTTTATAAATATATGAAACTCTCAATAAATTAAAAATTTATTTTATTTATTTATTTTTAATTTGAGATTAAATAAATATTTTACTATAGTTAATTTTGTTTTGATAATTATTACATAATTATTCTACTCGAATATACTGCCATAATTTTATTTCAAATTAGAATTAAAGTTATGAAAAATTATCGGTTAAATGAAATTAACAGTTTAATCAAAATAAAATTAAGTGTTCAGATTAAACAGCTTAAACTCTTTAAAATATATTGGGCCAAAATAATTTTTGGGAATGTTAGGGCTGGGCCAAAAATTTAGTGGACACTTATACTAGGGTATACAGCCAAGGGTTTCTTAAGGAAGTGATAAATAATTATATTAACTAAGAAAGTTAAAATTAAGGCTTCCTTGTTACTTAATATAAATAAGATGCAACAACCTAGGGTTAATATAGAGATCATTATGCCACCCTATGTTTTCTTATCATAGTATCTTGTGATTTTTAACCTGTTGGCACAAGGTGGTTGTGAAGGAGATTCAAGCCGCATGAATCTAAAGTTGATTGAGGCAAAAAGTGTTCACACACTCTTCCATTCAAGAATTGGAGAGGAAAGAAGCTGGTTGAAGCTTTCGCATAAATTCACTTTTGGAATTCTATGATGGCATCTGTAGATCTACAACTAAGGTAATTAATTATGGGGTTTTGTTGTATATGACAACATGATCTAGTATGATCGATTTTCTAAAATTTTAAAATTTTGCTATGTAATTGGTTTTGTGTTTTCAACAATTGGTGATTAAGTCAGGTCATAGTTACGTCTTTTGTATAAAACCAATAATCAAAATTCTCCTTAATTATGTATGGATTTAATTATTAGAGAGTTGCAATTCAAGGTTTTCTATTATGTTGTTTATCATGATATATATTTTGTTAATTTTGCTAATCATGATCCCTTAGATTTTAGAATTATGTATTCAGGTTTTATTGGGTTTATAATTAGATGCGATCTATCATCACTACGTAGGTTTATTTTTTATTCTCTTTAATTTTTTTAAATCGTACATGGAAGATGGAGCTCTAAAGACGATAAAGTTTTTGAACTAACTTATTTATTTTTTGATAGTAAGTAAGCTATCAAGATTCAATAGCTTCTATCCAGAACTAACGACTTCTACTTGGAACCAATAGCCTTGATCCAGAGCCAATAGCCTGATAGTGTGCAAACATCCTAAGGTTAGTACATGTGTCGAGAAACCCTCAATCCTAAGATTGTTAGGGTTTGAACCCTACTAGCCCAAGCTGCTAGTATGTGCATTTTCTTAGATTACCATTGCTGATGTTTGAACCCCAGGAGCAGTAGATGCGACGTTGGCATTGCTAGGGTGTGAGCCTTGGCAGTGAGGTAGTACAACTGACGCATGAGTCCATGTAGCATGGCATATGCCACTAGAATGCAAGATTCGCTGCATAATCGAGCGTACACCAAATGCGACTGGTTAGTGCTGCTGGGGTGCTAGCCTCGTTAACGCACCTAGGTATGCATGTGCTAGTGCACATGCACACTTTTATAATGTAGCACCAGGCGCACATGCACCAATCTGCGTAGAATGTAAGAAAACTCTAGGGTCCAGAACCCAACATGCTTCTAGGCATGATTTTTCATGAATTCTCATGTGCAAAATGCTAGGGCACATAAAGGATTGATGTTTTAAAGGCTATGGATGGTCTAATTTTTATTAGATTATAAAGATAGTTTTTTTAAACACTTTATGGATATGAACAAATTGATTACATGGATAAAAACAAGTGCATGAAGATGGAGTGAAAATTTAAGACCCAAAGTATGCTTTGGATGAAATTTTTATAATCTTATTTTTCTAATTTTTAGGAGGAGATCATGGTTTGGCTAGTTAAATTTTCCCATCTATGTATTTTGTTGATGGACGTATGTATATGTTTGATAACATGTCATAAAAAATAGGTGAATGCCACTCAAACTTATATTGATCATACATATCAAAACCTTACATGATTTTAAAATATTGAGTGGGAAAGGGTTTCAAACAAAACCCATGCCCTCTATTATTAATCCATACATGAAAAGGTGGTAACACCCCGCGTCAATTTTCCCCTAGCCATACCCCTTGGTAGTTGTTTAACCACTATTAATATGCTAGATTGGATCTTTTATGAGAAAAACATGCTTAGGCATTGTTAGCCATTTTAGCTTTGAATTAATCTCAGTTTTGATATAACTAAAACTTAAGCTTAATTAGCTTATGTTTAAATATTTTCAAGATTAGTTTTTTTTCATGAAATATTTTGTAAATACTTTGAAAAATACTAGAATGTGTTTTAACTCCTATAAACACTCAAAAATGTGTTTTTAATATATATTTTTATATAAAACACTTTTAAGATAAGTTTTACATGATTTAAAGCCATGAAAAATTTTTTTAAATTGATATTCATATGAATGTATCAGTACAGTACATAGCAGTAGCAAATAACCTTTACATGCATAAATCACTATTCATGTGTCGAGAAAGATTACTCTGTATTGATATAGCACTATTTTGTATCCAGACAGATCATTCTTTATCGATAAGTATTGTTCAATTGTCATATTTTGGACCATTAAACACAATGTATCGATACCCACTCAATTGTATCGATACAGACGCATGGCGAACAACGAGAAATGACATTTTGAAGGCACCAATGGCTATATTCCCTCACCAAACATCCTCAATGACTATAGTCATAATCAAGGATTAAATAAGCCTCTCCAACACCTTTAAAAAGAGAAAGAACCAAGAGATTGTGCTTAGAGTCATATCTTTCATCTTTTCCATCATTTTTGCTAAGTAGTTTATCTTTGTATAGGATTAAATCCTTTTATCATTGTATTCTTCATTTTGTATCTTTAGATACATATTTCCTTTGAGCCAAAATTCTTGTAAACACCTAATAAAAGTTTTTATTTGTTTACACTCAAATCCTTGTAAAAAATGGAGGTTACTACTTAGCCATTGAAAAGTAGAGAAGGTTTTTACTTAGCCTTCAAAAATAATGAGAGAGGGTTCTATCCTAGCCATAAAAGATCAGGGGTAGAGGTTTTTATCTTAGCCTTATAAGAGAGAGTGTGTAACGGTTATACCTTATCCTTGAAAGGTAGATAATTTAAGTTAATGAATTATGGAAATTCGAGGTAAGTGAGGTTGAGGTATAGGACATAGGCAAGTAAGACCGAACCTCTCTAAATCATTGAGTTTGCTTCTCTTTCCTTTGTCTTTAATTATTTATTTCTATTCACTAACTAGCACTCCAAAGTTTATTGTTTAGATTTCTCAATTTTATTTATCAAAATTTTACTTTACTAAAATTTTGAGAAATCAATTCAACCCCTCTTGATTTCATTCACCACTAAATGGTCTAACAATTGGTATTAGAACTTATGTTTCATTCCTATAGGTTTAACATCCTTGAGCAAAGATCCACAAAAGACCAAGCAAATGGCTAGTATTGATACTTTCGATATAGGCCAAGGAAGAAATTCAATCGCGAGGCCTCCTCACTTCAATAGTGAAGTTATGAATATTAGAAGACAAGGATGAGGCTATTTGTCCAAGCAAGTAATTATCAAGTTTGGAAGATAATCATGAAAGGCCCACTCATTGCAACAAAGATGGTAGGTAATCTTGAAGTTCCTAAGGAAGAATAGGAATGAGATAAGAAAGACACTAAGATGGCTCAACTCAATGTCAAGGCCATGCACACACTTCTTCTTTTTTTTTTTTTGCATTAGGCCCTAATGAGTATAATATGGTATCTTTGTGTGATAAGACCAAAGAAATATGGGATAAATTGGCTATCACACATGAAGAGACCAAACAAGTTAAGAAGTCCTAGCTAAGCATGCTCACTCTTAATTATGAGATGTTCAAGATGAAATCGGAAGAGAGCATCAAGGAGATGTTTGATAGATTCACAGATATTATAAATACTTGAAAGGTCTCAGAAAGGTGTATCCAAATAAGGAAATGGTCAAGAAAATGTTGAATAGCCTTTCTAAGTCATAGGAAGATAAATGACCACAATTGAGGAATCAAAGGACCTCAATCTGCTTGCCTTAGATGAACTCATTTGATCACTCCTCACATAAGAAATAAAGATAAATCATGGAAAAGAGCAACTAAGAAATTAAGGAAGAAGATGATAATGATAAAGATGGTAAAGACATGAAGATGATCATATTTGCCAAGAAATTCATGAAGATAGATAAGGGCAAATCATCCTAATGTAAAAAGGTTAACAAGGTGGTATGCTACAATTACAACGAATCAAGGCATGACGAATCCAATTTCTCGTTATTGAAAAAGAAAAAGAAAAAGGCATTTACAGTAACTTGGAACGATAGACTCTTCCAATGATGATGACTCTAGGGAAGACCCAATTGGCAACCTTTGCTTCATGGCTCTTAATGAGCTCGAGGTAACCTCAAACTCTCTAAATTTAAATTCTTATACATTTAATGAGTTACAAGATACATTTGATGATCTTGCAGTTGAGTTTGAGGAAATGAACTATCAACACGAGAAAATGATTTACTATTGAAATCAAAACTTGTTTTAGAGAATGAAAACAAGGATTTGAAAAATGATTTTAATAAATCCAAGCTAAGAATTAACATTTTAGAGAAAGTCAATTTTGATTTGGAAAGAAAGATTGAAAGCTTGGAACAAGAAAAAAAATCATTTTGGACAAATCTTTTCAAGTTTATATGACCAAGTGCTCACATTACAATTTTCATGGTTATAATTTGCATACTTGTCCTATCAACAAAATGACAAAATTTAAAGTTAAGCAAGTATGGGTTCCTAAGGGAACAAGAGGCTTTGAGACAAATATTCATGTACCCAAAGCAATTTAGGTACCAAAAACCAAGTGAAAGTTTCTTATAGGTGTGTTAGAGCAATAAGGAGCAATGCAATACAAATAGATGCTCTAGACACATAAAAAAGTGTGATGGGTAACCTTTAAGCTTTAAAATTTTAATATGTGATTTGGTTATTGATTTTGTGATTATTAATGCTTTATTGAATTTAAAAAAAAATATTTTTTTTTAATAAATGGGTTTAATGAAACTTCATATTTTACATCTTAAGCAATTATGAGCTTAAATGTGCATGCATTTGATTATTTAGTTCTTGATGATAATATGTTAAATCGATTTGTGAAATGTTGTTATTAAGCATAATTTAAGAATGATTTATACAAAGAAGGTTGATTTTGTTAAACTCCATGCCATTAGTCATTAAGAAGCTCTACTGCATGACTAAATTATATGCATATCCTTAGGGGGAGCATTTAGAGCTTACTTATAAGATATCATGCCATAAACATGCATTACCAAGTTTCTAAGTCTCTTTAATACTTTATATTCAATTATACTTGCATGAGACTTAGGATGTTTGATTATGTTATAAGTTCATGATTTATGGCTCAAACAAGTTTGGTAAACATTGAAAATACTTTTTAAACTTGTGCATATGTGGTTTGAATGAAAATCTTTTAGTTGCATATTACCTTACTTATATGACCAAATATACTAATTCATTCAAACTTGATTTTAAAAGTTATTCTAATCCAAACTTTGATTATTCATATGAGCTTTAAATGTTTGAAATCAAAAGTTTGCATTAGAATATAAAATCATGGTTTTTGGAAAGCCAAATTGCATATTTTTCTAAGCATTTTTCAAAAAACTCAAGGCATGTATCGATGCTTAGAGGTCTGTATTGATACAATGAACAAAACCTAGCTTGTATAGTTATAGTGAACTTTATATTGATACATCACAATGTGTATCGATACAAAAGCCCCTTGTATCGATGCAACTAGTGAATATTGGCCAATTTCATGCTTTTTTGGCTATTTAACGCAAAATTGGTTCCTTAATGAGTTTTCACTTGAAATCCTTCAATTTTATGATTTCTAAACCTTGATAAACATCGTTTCATAACTTATCACATGCTTAAACATGATATTCGATTCATTGATGCATGTTTTACAAATCATATAAATTAAGTGCACATATTGTCTCATAATGCTCAAAAATACAAATTTTTTTATACATTATTTTTTTTTTGCAATAATTGGTATCATATGTGCTTAATGTTCTCATTCATCAATATTTGGTATCACTTATTTCAAAATGTCATTAAGCACATTGAACATCTTTCATTCCTAACAAAACTTAAGCTTATTGAATGTTCTTTTGCAATTAAAATCTTAGTACCTCTATTACTCATCTTTTGCCAAGATTGTTTTTAACTTTTGCAAGGTTCATTGAGAGAAATCAACTCTTGAAAGATGAACACTTGCATAGCAAAAAGAAGCAAATTAAGCATAGAACCTCTCCAAATCAAACCAAAACCATCAAGGAATGCTCAAACACTAGAAATGATGATCCTCTAAATTACAATAAGCATATCATCAAAGTTTGGTAAGGTTAAGGTAATCATTAAACAAATGCTATTAAATTCTTATCCTTTAGCATTAAGTTTGGTGACATACATAAGTCAATTATATGTAATTGGTATTCTAATATGCAATGTATGTTTAAAATGTTTGCTTTGAATGAATATTTTAACATGTCTAAGTGCTTAATTCTCATATTTAAGCATGTTCTTTAATTGAATGTTTGCTCAAGTGATTTTATTAACATATCATGGATGAGTAAATGATCTTTTAACTTATGAAAGTTTGTTACATTTTTCTTGAATTTTTTTACCTTCCATATGGCATTTATTGTAATATGCATGTGTATTAAAAATTTAAATTTTGGTATATATTCTGCATCTAGACACCAATTGGATTAATAAGTTTTAAAATCCTTCAACAATTGGTATGTTCAATCTCTCAAATGTGCTTAAATGACTACAAAACAATACAAAAATTGGATGAACTACACATCAGGACTTAAATGCATATATTTTCTCAATAATTGGTATACATGCTCTTAAATGTTTCATAATTAATATACCTTTTAGAAATCTTGTTGAAATTAGTCCGTTAGCTTTGAATTAATCTACTTTCACCTTTTTTACAATCTAAAAAGGGGGAGAGCTTTAGGGGTAAATTTGCTTGCTTGTACTTCATTTAGATATAAATGTGTCTATGCTAGCAAATAGGAGGATTTAACATGTGCACATTACTTATGTTATTAAAATCCTCAATATTTTGTGTTGGTACTCTTGAAGCCAAATATGACCAAAAATGCCAATGTCGAGTGTTTCAAAACGTTTTTATAAAATCTTAAAAAATCAATTTCATAATGCTTTTATTAAGGGGGAGTTTTATTGAAAAGCCTTAAATACTTAAAGGGGAGTTTTACAAGCAAATTCACCTTAAGTTTTGTCATATAAAAAAAAGAGAGATTGTTAGTCATATTAGCTTTGAATTAATCTCAGTTTTGATCTAACTAAAACTTAAGCTTAATTAGCTTATGTTTAAACATTTTCAAGATTAGTATTTTTTCATGAAATATTTTGTAAACACTTTGAAAAATACTAGAATGTTTTTTAACTCCTTCAAGCACTCAAAAATACGTTCTTAATACATACTTTTATATGAAATACTTTTTAGATAAGTTTTACATGATTTAAAGTCATGAAAAACCTCTTAAAATTGATTTTCATATGAATGTATCGATACATTTGCACATGTATCGATACAGTACTTAGTAGTAGCTAAATAACCTTAACATGCAGAAATCACTATTTATGTATCGAGAAAGATTATTCTGTATCGATACAGTACTATTTTGTATCGAGATAGATCATTCTATATCGATAACGTACTGTTCAACAGTCATATTTTGGACCATTAAACACAATGTATTGATACCCACTCAATTGTATCGATATAGAGGCATGGGGAACAATGAAAAATGACATTTTGAAGGTTCCAACAGCTATATTCCTTCACCAAACATCCCTAATGGCTATAATCATGATCAAGGCTATAAATAAGCCTCCTCAACACCTCCAACAAGAGGAAGAACCAAGAGATTATGCTTAGAGTCATATCTTTCATCTTTTCCATCATTTTTGCTAAGTAGTTCATCTTTGTATAGGATTAAATCTTCTTATCATTGTATTCTTCATTTGTATCTTTAGATAGATATTTCCTTTGAGCCAAAATTCTTATGAATACCTAACATTTAGAGGTTTTATTTATTTACACTCAAAATCCTTGTAAAAAAGGAAGGTTACTATTAGCCATTGAAAAGTAGGGAAGGTTTCTACTTAGCCTTCAAAAATAGTGAGAGAGAGTTCTATCTTAGCCATAAAAGATAGGGGGTAGAGGTTTCTTTCTTAGCCTTTAAAAATAGAGTGTAAAAGTTATACCTTGTCCTTGAAAAATAGATAATTCAAGTAAGTGAATTATGAAAATCCGAGGCAAGTGAGGCTAAGTTAGATGACATAGGCAATTGAGGCTGAACCTCTTTAAATCATTGAGTTTGCTTCTCTTTCCCTTATCTTTAATTGCTTATTTCTATTCACTAACTTGCACTCCAAAGTTTATTGTTTAGATTTCTTAATTTTATATGTCAAAGTTTTAATTTACCAAATTTTAAGAAATCAATTCACCCTCTCTTGATTTCATTCACCGTTAAAAGGTCTAACAGGCATGTTCTATTTGAGATCATCCCTTAGTGACTTAAATAGCACATGAATTGGGTTTCTTAAAAAACTGTTATAACTCAAGACTAGTTTAACATTAACCTCCCCTTGGAGCTTTGTTAATTAAACTGGTGGTTGAACAAATAGTTATTAATATATGTCTTAACCTAAGAGGATTTAAGGTAACATATATTAATTAGATAGGATCCATGTTTCTGGCTATTTGTTTCATGATCGCCCCTTGGTGGCTTAAGGCAATATATGTTAAAAATTAACATTGTATTGCTACAATTCTCTAAATCATTAAGTTTGCTTTTCTTTCCCTTATCTTTAATTGCTTATTTCTATTCACTAACTTGCACTCCAAAGTTTATTGTTTAGATTTCTTAATTTTATATGTCAAAGTTTTAATTTACCAAATTTTAAGAAATCAATTCACCCTCTCTTGATTTCATTCACCGTTAAAAGGTCTAACAGGCATGTTCTATTTGAGATCATCCCTTAGTGACTTAAATAGCACATGAATTGGGTTTCTTAAAAAACTGTTATAACTCAAGACTAGTTTAACATTAACCTCCCCTTGGAGCTTTGTTAATTAAACTGGTGGTTGAACAAATAGTTATTAATATATGTCTTAACCTAAGAGGATTTAAGGTAACATATATTAATTAGATAAGATCCATGTTTTTGGCTATTTGTTTCATGATCGCCCTTTAGTGGCTTAAGGCAATATATGCTAAAAATTACCTTTGTATTGCTACAATTTTTTTAAGGTTTTTATGTAGAAACATATATATCTATGTTTAAATGCTAAATATCTATTTTGTATTTGCTTAAGCATGAATGTGATGTTTCAAGTATATGTATTTGTTTCAGTGCAAAATGTCATCTACGCCTCTTATTCAAAACCTTGCCCACCTGACCCTCCGAATAATGCACTTAATGGTCAAGGTTTCTCACTTTATACTCATTGGAGAGATCTAATGACATAGCTTGTTACTATATGTTGGCTAGCACGTCAAATGTTTTGCAAAAGTAACATGAAAACTATGTCACTGCTAGACAGATCAGTGATAACTTAAAGGATATGTTCAAAGGCCAAGTCAAGTTGGCTAAATAGTCTACGATTACAAGTTTAATGAACTGTAAGTGAAAGGCAGGAACTTTGGTAAAGGATCATATGCTCACACTTATAAGGTACTTTGCTAAGGCTGTTGAAAGTGGTGCTAAGTTAGAATACAAACACCTAAATTGAGATGGTGTTTAAAACACTTTCTAGGGATTTTACGGGTTTCTTAGCTATGTATAATTTGGAAAGCAAAGAGCTAGGTCTCACTGAGCCCATAAAGTAGTTGCAAGCCTATGAACTTATGCTTAATGATGGCAAACAACCTAAGAGAGAGGCAAATTTGGCTTATGCTTCAAATTTTGGTTTAGGGAACAAGAAAAAAGTATACAATGTAAAATATAAAGGGGTTTTTAAGTTTTTTATTTCTCTAAATCTGAAAAAAAAAGTTAAAAGACCTTAAAAAGTCAAACTATTTCTATTATGGAAAGGCTTGTCGATTTAAAAAGACTTGTAAGGAATTCTTAACCTCCAAGTGCAAACAAGTTAATGTTCTTCTCTATATTAAAGCTTGTTTAGTGGAAGATGCAAAAGACACTTGGGTCATAGATTTTAAAGCCACTAATCGTGTATATGTTTCATTGTAAGGGTTTACGAAAATAAAAAGTCTACGTAACAGAAGCCTCTCATTAAGAATAGATAGTAAGAGTGTCATGTTAGTTGAAACAGTGGGAGTTATGCATCTTTACTTTGATGAATTTAGGTATATTTCACTGAAAAAATGATTTTATGTTTCTAGTTTTAAAAGGAACATTATTTCAGTTGCTTATTTAATTAAAGATTCTTATGCAATATTTTTTAGTAAAATTGTTTATTCGAAAAAAAATAAGTTTTTTATTTGTTCTGGACAGACGGATGGCAATCTTTATTTAATCAAACCAAAAATGTACTGAGTGCTTGACACTAAATTAATGAATAACTCTATCTAAGGTAATTTCTTGTAAATTTCTTAATTTTTCTTTATTTCTTGTTTGAATCTTCTTTTTAATGAGCCAAAATAAATACTTTTGCTCATGAAATTTGATTTATGTTGAAAGGCCAAGTATGATGGCTATGATTAAAACTTTTGACTTTTGTTGTTTTAGTTAATTCTTGTTAGAAATAGTTTGATTTTCTTTGAGATTATTTGTGTTTGTTGATGTATATATTGTTATTTTCATGAACAAACGACTATATAATTTTTCCTAATATTTTTATGATGTTTTTATCGGTTTATTCATTATTTTCTTTGTTTGTAAGCTTATTCATGCTTAGTAAAATTCTAATATGTTTGTATATTGATGTTTATGAAAATATGCAATGAAAAAAATTATTTGTTGTTGAAATATCATGTTGGCAGAATCATGTAGGGGCTGATTTTGTGACGTTTTAATTTTATTTAGCTTATTTTGCCAATATAAAAATCTTAGGGACTAAATTACAAAAAATTGCAAAACTTTTTCTATGGCCATCCAAGCTTGGTAAAACCTCGTAGAAGTGTTTTATGCGTAGTTTAACACATTTTAATAGGTTTTATTCATTTTATACCATTTTAAGGCCATTTTGTAATTTTAAAAAGTTTAAGGACTAATTTGTTAAATGTGAAAAAAATTGCTTTGTGGCCATAGGTGTTTAGCCAAATCAGTACCATGATATCTGATGTGATTTTTGTGATTTTTCATGATATATTTTGTATTAATTTATGACTTTCTATTATGAAAAGACTAAATTTTAAAAATTAAAAATTTTGTTTCAAGGCCATCCATGCTTGGCCTATTGCTTGCATATACTTGTGAAAGTGTTTTCATGTTTGTTTTATGCATTTTCCATCATTTTGTGGCTATTTTGTAATTTTACAAAGTTTAAAGGCTTAATTGCAAAATTGTAAAATTTTTGTTCTAAGGGCATAGGTACTTGGCCAAATTTATTATGTGACCTTTGATATGATTTCCATAATTTTTTTGTGATGAATTTTGTGTTTAATTATTTTATTTTGTATAGGGACTAAATTGCAAAGTTAAAAAATTTCAAGGACCATTTAGAAAAACTTTGCATTTAGGATTAATATGATATTTTTGACATTTTAAGAATATTTCTAACATTCCTATGGTCTTTCATTATTAAAACTTTTCATATTTTTCTAATTCGCCGTTAGGGTACAAAATACAACTTTGAAAGGTTTAAGGATTATTAGCAAGTTTTGCATTTTAGTTCTATCTAGATATTTTGCCCATAGAAGGTATAATGGCCATTTCATATCATTTTCAAGTTCTCTAGGTTACTTGGATACTTACAAGTCAAAGGTATACCTTAGAGGTATTTTGGTTGTATTTTTAGAACTGAGTCCTATCTGATCACCAGGATACTTATAAGTTGAAGGTGTACAGTAGGAGTAGGTTCGTTTGTTTATGATGTCATCCAATCCTTTAGGTTATACGCATATGCCAAAGGTAAACCTTAAGGGTATTTTGATAATTTTCCTTAGAACCAAGCCCTTTTATGATCACCTAGATACTTCTAAGTTAAAGATGCATAACCAGGATAGTATCATCTTTTTATATCAAGTTCTTTAGGCTTATAGGGATAGATAAATGTCAACCATAGACCTTAAGGACATTTTATAATTTACGTTAGGTCCAAGTCCCTTGTGATCTCCAGGATACTTCTATATCGAAGGTGTATAGTAAGAATAGGTTCACTTATTTATAAATTGTTAGAATCTTTAAGGTATCGAGATACTATATGTCAAAGGTACATTTTAGTAACACTTCATTAATTTATTTTTTAAAATTGACTCCTTTGGGTTCATCGAGATATTTTTACACTGAAGGTGTACTTTAGGGGACATGTTGGTCATTTCAACCAAATTAGAATCCTTAGAGTTGAGTGTAGTACACTCTGTCTAAATGGAGTCTTAGGATAATTTTTAATATTCATAATAAAATTGGAATTTTCATAAACTAAGGCAATGTCTCTGATGTTAAAATAGTACGTGTAATTTTTCCCAGCATATGAGAGGGGTTTACTAATTATTTTCATAACAGGATATCATTTGAAAATATGAAAATCAAGATTTTCAATAAATTTTTTAAAAATAAAACCTTTTGCAATCCATAAGTTCTCCAGCGGGGTACAAAAGATATTTTGATTTTGAAAACTTGTTGTATTCCACTGGTTTTCTGACAGAGTATGACAGAGAATGATAAAAACTTTTGTGTTCTCTTAGTTCTCCAGAAGGGTATAGAAGATATTTTGAATTTCTGACATATAGGAATTATAATTAAATATCAAATACTGAAATTGAATAAAAATCAAAATTTATGTTAACACATGATTAATAAGGCACCAATTGTTAAGCATCATGAGAAGATTAATCCTTACTTGTGATTGTAACTAACTTAAACAAATTTAGGCGATCTTTGGTATGAACTCAGACCTCAAGTCTGTTTTCATGGGTTTCGTGATCTTTAAAATATAAATGTCGACAGTGTTAATCTCAGCTGGCCAAAACAAGATTGGTTGCAACTCCAAAATAAATGGTCATTTTGTAAAAACTATTTAGAGTTAAGTTGAGAGAGTGACTACCTCGACAACTTTGTCCCCAGACACAAAAAATAAGAAAGATAATGATATGGCCCCTAAAATAAAAGAAAATAATGATATATAGATATATAGATACATAGATATAGGAATGAGGGGTACAACCATGATTTTAAGTCAAGATGGTTAGGATTCATATCGGGGCCATGTTGTGACAACTTGGTGACTCTATTAGGGATAGGTTAAAGAGTCAGGCCTAAAATTAATTTAGTTTTTCCAATTGGTATTTAACTATAATTCTTGATATTTTGATTAATTTGGTTTCAATTGATATTTAACTATAATTTTCAATTTTTTCAAGTGTTAATTTTGATTAATTTAGTTTCACTTGGTATTTAATTATAATTCTCAGTATTTTCAAAACAATATTTTTTATTGCATTTTTTATTTATATAGATATTATGCTATGTGTTGTTCATATTATTCACTAACCTTCTTGTTTTCTTGACAGCATTATTTCTAGGGGGAATTTAAGGCATAGGTTTTTATTATTTTCGAAAGTGTCGAGTCATAAAAGGTAAGCCATTCTCCCGCACACACTGTGCACATTCATATGCATTAGATCCTCTTCTACGTGTATGGAAGGGGCATAAGTACCCAAATACTTTAGGAGAGGGCAAAGTAGCTCTGCCTTATGAGGTGTTAGTCTCTGTCTAGGCTAGTAAAAAACCCACTGGGTGTAAATTCCTATACCTCTCGAGGTGTTAGCCTAGTTATGGGCATGAAAGATACCCCCACTCGAATTGAGCCTTTTCTGACATAAACACACGATGTGTAAGGATTAGGGTACCTCGTCAGTTCTTTTTGGACTCGAGGAGCAATTCAAAAACCTATTTGGATGTTTAACCAAAACCTTATGTAATGAACTGTAAGGGCCTCACCTAGTTAGAGCCATACCCGATTCTAAAGGGTATCGAGTAGGTACACATAAGGGAACACTTCTTACCCTTGTCTTTTTATTTTATGTTTTGAACATTTGAATCATGTGATGATAATTAAACATCATCATTTAAGGTAAGACCTATTGCACCTTAAAAGGTGCCATCATTGCTTTAATTCCAATGTCAAGTGATGATGAATGAACATCATCACTAGCAAAGCGATTATTTCTTTTGCCTCGCAAGTCATATGTGCAGTCTTAACTACATGGTGTAGATTCGTAGGTTAGATGATGATGTTTGAAAGTCATCACTAGCAACAAGGCCTTTTCATTTGCCTTGATAGGTGTTGTAATATCCTAATAATTTTACTTGGGGCAACTTTTATTTACTTTCATAATAATTCTTTTCTTATTTATCTAGGCTAATTTATTCTTTATTTTTTATTATTATTTTCCTCTTATATATTATTGTACCTTAAGGCATCATGATGTCTTAATTTTATTTAGAGTACTCTCTTTGATAATAAGCCCATTGTATATATTTGTTCAAATGCTTTTTTCTTTAATATTACATTAATTCATTCTTGCACCTATTCGCATATGTACACGTATTTCATAAGAGTAAGGGGTAAAATAAAGGTTCATTCAGATTTATCAATTTTTTAAAGAAATTTAGTTCTTTTAACCTTGAATGTCAGGATAATCAAACATATTGGCCATGGCAGATAAATTTTTAGTATGCTTACAAAAGATGGAGGGAGATGATTGAGAAGTCTTAGAGACTATAATAAAGCGACAAGAGGAGATGCAAGCAAAAATCTTTAAGTTGATGAAAGAAATGATGGCTAGAGAGAAATAGTCTAAAAATGAGAATCCAAGAAACCAAGGGAATCTTCCTAATACTGTTACCTACTTATCCAACGCAAAAAGGGGGTAGTCTCCTCAAGGAACTCAACGTATGAGAGCTAGTCCCATAATACATACTCCTGTTGACCCTAATGCTCAACAAAGGGTAAAAGTGTAAGACATGATACTACTTTGAACAATTCAATGGATGCAAATATTGATGGGCTTATAGAGCAAGAAAGTCTCAGGTTTGAGACTCAAAAATGGTTGAACTCAAGAATAACAAAGAAAAGTACCAACTTTTTGAAACAAGATTCAAAGTAGTAAAAGGATTAAGGGATTTAGAAACTGTTAATGTAGATGAGTTGAGTTTGGTACCAGATCTAATTTTCCCTCTTAAGTTTAAGATGCTGAACTTTGAAAAGTTCAGTGGCACTACTTCACTGCAAGCTTACATCAAAATGTATATAAAAAAATGACTAGATACACACACAATGATAAGCTTCTTATTCACTATTTTCAAGAAAGCTTGTTAGGATCAACTCTAAGATGGTATAATGATTTGATGGAGTCAAGTACAATTTTGGGAAGACTTAGCTATTATTGTTCTTTAGTAATACAAGCATGTGTCAGATTAGGCACTGAATCAATTATTTCTCTAGAATATAGAGAAGAAATCAATAGAAACATTCATGTAGTATGCCTAAAGATGAAAGGACATAGTACTCCAAGTACAGCCATCTTTGTAAAAAAAAAGATATAGTATCTCCATTTTTGACTACCTTACCAAATCCATTCTTTGAGAAACTTATGAGAAGTGTCATAAAGAACATTGCGATATAGTGGACTTTGGTAAAATGATTGAAAATGCCATCAATAATGGAAAGATACAAATTAATGATGTGCCAATGATGAAGAAGAGAAAAACTTCTGAAGAGGAAATGAAAATCCAAGCTGTCTTCTAAATGAATCAACCACTTGAGAACATTGGTTAATATTGGTGTCATCCTTACAAGCCTTGTTTTCCTGCTATGAATAGTTCATCCAATGCACCCTATGATCCCTTTTAACCTATGCTTTAGGAATCTAGGTCATTCTGCAAAAGATTACCCTACTTTTAAGTGCAAAGTTGGGGATCTCATCAAAGCTAGAAAGCTAAGCTTTAGAAAAAAAAGCCATATGTCATTGAAGGATATACTACCTGGGGACCAAGATCATTCAAACTGGAGAATTATAGGCTGCTATAAATTTTGATTTGAATTGCTTGGACGGTTACTTGCCATGCCATGAGCTTTTGGATTCATCTTCTTTGCTAAAAAATTCAGTGAAGCGATGGCATGCTTGTGATGAAAAGAAATAACCATACACCTTATGGAATATCTGACTTTAAGAACTTAGATTTTAATACACCTTCTGATGTTTCAGTAGTTGATCTATGTTTTAGCCCTCAAAGATGCAAAAATTTAAAGTTAATGGAGGCCTATTAAGCACGATTAGTCTAAGGGTCATCAACCTTATGGTAGTATGCTAATCAAGGGCAATTTTTATCTTGACTTTAAAATTCTTTACATTTCTTTTGGAAACTATGAATTCTTACATGAATTTTGATTTGTAAATAGTATGTATACTGTCATTGACCATGAATTTTGTTAATAATGATCTCCAACATCTAGGATAATAAGAACATTTTGGAAAAATTTTTTTAGTAAATAATCATCAATAGGTTGAACCCTCTCAAAAAGGTCCTTCATTTCCAAAGATATTATTATCCCAGACATTCAACTATAGACCCTTCACTACCAGAGACCTTTAACATACAAATGTTCTTTTCTATGGATTCTTTAAAGGTCGAACAAATAGGTTATGCTCTTAAAAGATTTTGATGTTGATAGTTCAATATGTTTTAAAATAATGATATTAATTCTGAAATCTCTCTCATTTCTATTATCTTTTGCCATAATTTCCATGACATTTTCCAAATCCTTTCATGAAGAATAAGAGTAAGAGTGAGCTGAAAACACTTTTTTCTTTCAAATAAAACCTTTTCAAACCAATTTTTGATACATAAGATATGATATTCGAGATTTTTTCCATGTTAATTCGATTTTCTTTCTTAAAAACTTGACCAGTCGTTGGTGGCTATGAAGCCAATAGTATTTAGGATCATACTTCAAAACTTTATTAAGTGTAACATAATACTATTAAGGTGCCTAAAATAATTTTAAGAAGAAAACAACTTTTTTCCTAGCGAAATGCTTGCCAATTCACATGGTTGTGTTTAAAATGAAAAATGGGCTTTTTCTCTATCCCTTCGCTAATATAGAAAGTTATTCCCTTTTGGTCCTCTTTGAGCCTAATAATTTATTTTATTTTCTTTCTTTGAACCCTAATCAAGGATCACCCTTCACCCTGAGGGCTAAATAAAGCGAAACTTCAAAATCAAAAAAGGAGAATTCCAATATAAAGTTACAAGAAGTACAAGTCAAATGTCATGAAGAAAATTGTAAAGAAAGAAAAAAGTTTGAATTCCAAGTTTAACTATTCAAAGTGAAAAATGAAGAAAGTTCAAGTTTCAATTTCAAATATTCAAAGTAAAAAAATAAATAAAGAACGTTAAAATTTTAAGTTCTTCAAAGTAAAAAATAGATCAAGAAAGTTCAAGTTTTAAGTTCCTTTAAAATGAAGAATGAAGCAAGCAAAAGTAGATGAAGAAATGTAAATATATTTTACCTTGGAAAACATGTCGAGTCAAGTTTTGCTAAAAAGAAATGACCTTTGATTTAATTACCCTTAAACATTTTATTTGGGGCTATTTATCCTTTCCTTTTTGAACCTTGAATCATGGCCTACATTACATACCTAACAAAGTCCATTTTGATCATACATAGCTATCGAGCTGTCAATCTATTCCTACGATGCTTTTTAAAAATTCATCTTTTTGAGTGATTTTTGAGTCCTTGACAATATGATGGGGCAAGTTTAAAGGCCTTGGAATTGCTCCTATGTCAACCAAGATAGCCTCCAATAGGAGAGAACCCATCATGTTAATTTAGAAATCACCCCTAACCTTTGAAAATTTCATGCCATCAATAAAAGGTTAAGTCAAATGCCTAAACATTGATTCCTTTGAAAATAAACTTTTAAAACTTTTATGCCAACCTTGGGAATTAATGTTTACCAAAGACTTTCCAAAGTAATCCTTCGAGATTTGGTAGAATTAGTTTAACACCTGTCGGGCTATTGTATTTGAAAATTAAAAAGATGTTAGAACTTGATTGTCTATCTTTCAAGGAATTCATATGAAATGAATATCCATCTGAATTTCATCTTAATAAAACTTGACTTTGTTAACTCAATTTCTTTAAGACAAATTTTAGCAGTACCACCCCATTTATACCTCTAAATCCATTTCTTTATTTCATTCAAAGAAGTCCCAAATGGTGATCATTGATCAAAAGAAGAAGTTCTAACATCATGATAAAGATAGCATATCCATTATCCTTGATATTGGAAAATCCATGGTTGAAATTGTTTTGGAATTTTTGTAATCTTTTTCATAGATTAAATCAAGTAAACTTTTTTCCCAGCTTAAAATGAGAAAGTGATCTTATTCTATAAATCCTAGAATTTTGATGAATCATAATACTTTTCATCATTTCAATAGAAGTTTATGAATAAACCTTAAGCAGATATTATATCAATTGCATAAACTATTGGATCAATGAACATTTATTTGATATTTGACATTTATTGGCTTTTTAGGAAAGATTGAATGATTCTCTAAAGCACTCTACCACCTTCTTATGCTATTTTATGGTAAAGTTAGTGAAAAAGGCATTAAAAAAGCTTCTATAGAGATATTCAAAGCATTTAAAAATTTATTACCTTATCATACTATCCTATGGTAAGGTTAGTGTAGAAGGCATTAAAAAAGCTTCAATGGAGATATTCAAAGCATTCAAAAATTTATTACTTTCTCACACGATCCTATGGTAAAGTAGGTGAAGAAGGCTTTGAAAAAGCTTCGATGGAGATATTCGAAGCATTTAAAAATCCATCACCTTTGTCACACGATCCTATGGTAATATAGGTGAGAAAGGTTTTAAAATAGCTTGAATGGTGATATTTGAAGCATTCAAAGTTTTTCATTTAGAAAAATGTTTTAAGCTTCAATAATGATAATCGAAGCATTCAAAAAAAGCTTCGATGTGATATTCAAAGCATTCAAAATTCTTTATTCAGAAAATACTTTCAAAGTCTTCAATGATGATATTAAAAGCATTTAAAGGTTTTCATTCAAAAAATGTTTTCAAAGCTTCAAGGATGATATCCAAAGTTTCCATAAAGGTTTTCAAAACTCTTCAAGACAACTTCGTCTGATGAAGTAGAAGACCAATAAAGTTTATGTTAGAAATAAATCATTTGTGATCATAGGGATGTTTTATGCCAAATGTGTACAGGAGGAATAAGTTCATTTATTATTAGTTAGTTTCATTTGGTGAGAAACCAACAAAGCATGATGTCCAACTTCACCCAATTAATCAAAATGATCGATGAAGTTTGTGTTAGAACATACTCTTTTATGATCACCAAGATGTTTTTATACCAAAAGTGTACAAGAGAAGTAGGTTCATTTGTTATTGGTCAGCATCATTTGGTTAAAAACCCATGAAGCATGATGTCTAACTTCACCCGATTAGACAGAACGAATGGCAAAATTTATGTTAGAACCAAATCCTTTGTGATCACTACGATGCTTCTATGCCAAAGGTGTACAAGAGGAATAGGTTTATTTGTTATTAGTAAACTTCACTTGGAAAGAACCAATGAAGCAAGATATCCTTTTCACGTGATCATATGGTAATGTAGGTGAAGCAAGATTTAAGTTAACTTCGTTCGTTTGAGCAAATAAATCAACGAAATTCTCACAGGTTTTTCAGTTGATGTATATATGTCTATAAAAATAACTCCTTTAGAAAACTTTTGAAGGCCAGAACAAAATTATGTCTATTTGGTCTTTGTTCTATTCCTAATTCTTAGCAATAGCTAAAGAAGAACAGCTATAGATAACTAATTTTGTCTGAGCCCTTTTTCTTGTTAGTAAAAAAAAATCCAAGATACAAAATTAGGTACTTATCCTAGTGGAGGTAATTTTCCTTCAAGGGGAATGTATATTTTCAAGACCTATTTAATTGAACCTAAACGACCGCAAGTGTATGTGACAAAATTAGTGTCATTTCAAAGGTCATGAAAAATAAATCTCGAACAAAAGAGACAAATGTCAAGGTAAAATAATTAGCTTTTAACTTTATAAATTTGAAATTTTGAAATTTGTTTTTTCAGATGTTATCATGGTTAATTTCCCACATTTAAGAATTTTTCATGAATTTTTTGTTACATTTGAAAAGTTGACTATCGTATATTTTTACTGATACTAGTTTAGTATTTATGTCGATAGGCACTCTTGAAAATCATAAATATTTAAGGAAAAAATATATTGTTATTTTTTACCACTAGGTATCAAGTTGGCAATTTTGCCA
Source organism: Adansonia rubrostipa (assembly GCA_038381775.1). Lineage (NCBI taxonomy): Eukaryota > Viridiplantae > Streptophyta > Magnoliopsida > Malvales > Malvaceae > Adansonia > Adansonia rubrostipa. The sequence continues at coordinate 25,883 of JBBYHM010360893.1, read as the reverse complement.
CTTATATTTGAATTCTTACTATATCACCATCGTGAATTTTTTCGGTAAAACCTAATTTTGGATCTCAAATTTTCATCTTTAACATTTTGTAAATTAATATTTTGAATACTTAATTCATTTTACATAAGTTTCAATGTATTTTTCTTGAAAATTTCCTAGTTTTAAAATACGAGCTTTCCTTTATCCGTAAACTTTTTGGTGGAACTTTCTTTAGTTTTCAACTTTAAAATTCTTTAAATATTTCCATTTAACCATAGTTAAATCAGCTTTCCAAAATTTATTTTATTTTATAAGTTTCGCATTTTCATTAAGAATTTTTCTCATTTTCAAAATACGAGGTTTTCTACTCAATAAACTTTTTTGGGGATTTTTTTGAATTTATAATTTTTAAAATTCTTCAAATATTATTCTTTAATTTATATTAAATCAGGATTTCAAAATTCATTTTCTTTTATAAGTTTTGCATTTTCATTCAGAATTTTTTTTATTTTTAAAATATGAAGTTTTCTACTCTGTAAATTATTTCGGGGGATTTTCTTCAATTTATAATTTTTAAAATTCTTTAGATATTATTGTTTAATTCATTTTAAATTAGTCTTGAAAATTTAATTTTATTCTATGAATTTCGCATTTTCTTTCATAATTTTCTTGTTTTCAAAATATGAAGTTTTTCACTTCGTAAATTTTTTCGAAAGGATTTTTCTTAGTCTAACTTTTAAAATTCCACAAATATCATTGTTAAATTCATATTAATTCAGTTTGTAAAAATTCAATTGATTTTATGAGTTTTGTATTTTTTACATATAATAATTTTTCTCGGCAAGGGTTTTTTTCGTAAAATTTTTCAAGTTCACTATTTTTAATTTTTTTTGTTATACATAAAAATTGTTTTTATTATTAGATTAAATTAAATTGATCATACGAAATTTTATTTAAATACACAATTTTTTAAATTTTATAATTTAGTCATTCTAATTAATTTTTTGTTATAATTTTACAGATTATACAAACATCATCCGAAATTCTCTAGACCTTGATGATGTCATGCATGACATCATCCACTAAAAGACAAATATAATTAATTAAAATAAAAAAGCTAAAATAAAATAAACAAGTAAATAAATAAATTTGCAGAAATTGGTGGAACTTCCACCCTCTTGCCATCCGTCATCCCTTATAAATAGGGGTTGGATTTCTTCTGTCAAGTTTTAGGCTTTAGGAAGAAAAAAAGAAAGAGAAAACACCAAAATACATAATTTTTCAAGCTTTTCTAAGGTACTTTCTTGCAAATTGGTTAATTTTTCTTTATTTCTTGTTTGAATCTTCTTTTTAACGAGCAAAATGAATACTTTTGCTCATGAAATTTGATTCATGTTGAAAGGCCAAGTATGATGGGAATGATTAAAATTTTTTATTTTGGTTCTTTTAGTTAATTTTTGTTAGAAATAGTTTGATTATTTTTGCTTGTTGATGTATATATTGTTATCTTTATGAACACATGTTTATGCAATTCTTTTAACATTTTAATGTTGTTTTGTATTGATTTATTCATTATTTTTTGCGTTTTTATGCCTATTCATACTTAGTAAAAATTCTAACTTGTATATATATATATTGATATTTATGAAAATATGTGATAAAAAAATTATTTGTTGCTGAACTATCATGTTGGCAGAATCATGTAGGGGTTGATTTTGTGATGTCTTAATTTTATTTAGCTTATTTTGCAAATATAAAAATCTTAGGGACTAAATTGCAAAAAATTGCAAAACTTTTTCTATGGCCATCCAAGCTTGGTCAAACCTTGTAAACAGCCTTAAAAGTGTTTTTATGCTTAGTTTAACATATTTTAATGGGTTTTATTGATTTAATACTAGGGATATTCTGTAATTTTAGAAAGTTTAAGGACTAATTTGCAAAATATGAAAAATTTGCTTTGTGGCCATAAGTATTTGGCCAAATCATTATCATGATTTTTATGTGATTTTTTTTTATTTTTCATGATGTGTTTTGTATTAATTTATGATTTTCTATTATGAAAGAACTAAATTGTAAAAATGGACAATTTTATTTCTAGGCTATCCATGCTCGGCTCATTACTTGTATATACCTGTGAAAGTGTTTTCATGTTTATCTTGATATGTATCAATAGTTTTATGCATTTTCCATCATTTGTGGCTATTTTATAATTTTACAAAGTTTAAAGGCTTATTTGCAAAATTATAAAATTTTTAGTTTATGGCCATAAGTAGTTGCCCAATTTATTATGTGATATTTGATATGATTTCCAAAATTTTTTGCGTTGAATTTTGTGTTTAATTATTTTATTTTGTATAAGGACTAAATTACAAAGTTAGAAAATTTTAAGGTCTATTTAATAAATTTTACATTTAGGATTAATATGATATTTTTGACCTTTTAAGAATATTTCTAACATTCCTACGGTCTTTCATAAGGGTGTAGGAATTCTTAAAACTTTTCGTATTCTTTTGATTCTCTGTTAGGGTACAAAATGTAATTTTGAAAAGTTTAAGGACTTATTAGTATTTTTTGCATTTTAGATTCATCTAGATATTTAAGTTACCTATGGAGGGTACAATGGTCATTTCATATCATTTTCAAGTCTTCTAAGTTATGGAGATACTTATAGGTTAAAGTTATACCATAGGGGTATTTTAATAATTTTTCTAGTATCAAGTCTTATGTGATCACTAAGATACTTGTAGGTTGAAGATGTATAGTAGGAGTAGGTTTGTTAAGGATATTTATATGTCGAAGGTAAACCTTAAGGGTATTTTGGTTTCCCTAGAACCAAGCCTTTTATGATCACTGGGATACTTTTATGTCAAAGGTAAACCTTAAAGGTATTTTGGGTTTCCCTAGAACCAAGCCTTTTATGATCATTGGGATACTTCCACGTCAAAGGTGAACCCTAAGGGTATTTTGGTTTTCCTAGAACAAGCCCTTTATGATCACTGGGATACTTCTATGTCAAAGGTGCATAATAGGGATAGGTTTGTCTTTTTACAAAAATACCGAGTCTTTTAGACTTCCGAAGATACATAAATGTTGAAGGTAGACTTTAGGGACATTTTAGTTAGAACCAAGTCCTATGTAATCACGGGGATACTTTTATGTCAAAGGTGTATAGTAGGAATAGGTTCATTTGTTTAGAAATTATTAGAATCTTCAAGGTATTGGGATACGTATATGATGAAGGCACACCTTAGTAACACGTCATTATTTCATTTTTTAGAACTAAGTCCTTTGGGATCACCGAGATACTTTTATGTTGAAGGTTTACTTTAGGAGATATTTTGGTCATTTCAACCAAATTAGAATCCTTAGATTTGAGTTTAGCACACTTTGTCTAAATCAAGTCTTAGGATAATTTTTAATATTCATAATAAAATTGAAATTTTTGTAAATTAAGGCAATGTTTCAGATGTTAAAATAGTACATGGAATTGTTTCCAGCATATAAGAAGGGTCCACGAATTATTTTAATATCAAGATATCCTTTTAAAAATATAAAAATCAAGATTTTCCAAAAATTTCAAAAAATTAAACCTTTTGTATTCCATAGGTTCTCTAATAGGGTACAAAAGATATTTTGATTTTTAAATCTTATTGTATTCCACTGGCTCTTTAGCAGAGTACGATAGAGAATGATAAAAACTTTCATGTTCTCTTGGTTCTTCGATAGGGTATGGAAGATATTTTGAATTTCATAGAAATTACAACCCAATTTTGTTATCCGAAATAATAAAATTTGTTTCATAAAATTTAAATGACATATGGGAATATATTAAATACTATACTAAAATTGAATAAAATCAAAATTTATGTTAACACATGATTAATAGGTACCAATTATCAGGCATCACAAAATGGTCAATCCTTACTTGTGTTGTAATCGACTCAGGCGATCTCTAGTATGAGTGCAGATCTCAGGTTTGTTTTTATGGGTTTCATAATCTTTAAAATATAAACTTCGACAAGTGTCCAATCTCACCTGGCCAAAATAAGATTGGTGGTGACTCCAAAGTAAATGGTCATATTTTAATGACTATTTAGAGTTAAGTAGAGTAAGTCATTCATCTCGATAACTCAATCCCCAGACACAAAAAATAAGAAAAATAATGATATAGCCCCTAAAATAAAAGAAAATAATGATATGTAGATATATATATATAGGAATGAGGGGTACACCTGCCATTTTAAGTCAGGCAAGTCAGGATCATATCCGGGCCATGTTACGACACATCATTGAGAATGATGTAAGGAACTTGTCATTAGTCAAACTATGGTTGTCTCAACAATTTGACATGAAGGATTTGGGGGAAGGTAATTATGTTCTAGGTATTCATCTCTTTAGAGATCAAAAGATCAAGATGATAGCTTTGTCTCAAGCTTTATACATAGATAAAATTATCAAAAGTTATGCCAAGAAATGTTCATAACCCTTTATGGTAGGTTTCACTCTTTCATTAGATAATTATGGTTTATAAAGAAAGTCCCTTTATGCATCCACTGTAGGTATTATTGTGTATGCTATTCTTTGCACATGCCCAAACATTTGTTATAAGGTTCTTATTATAAGTTGCTATCAATTGAATTCTAAAAAGCATTGGCAAGCCATGAAACATATACTTAAGTATCTTATAAGAATGAGGAACCATATGTTGGTATATTCTGGTGGCAACCTAGCACCCATTGAATATCTAGTTTGGACTTCCAAACTCATAAGGGCTCGAGGAAATCAACTTCAGGGTCTGCATTTGCCCTAGGAAGAGGCATTATTGCATGAAGGAGTATAAAACAAGCTTATACGACTGACTCCATAATAAAAGCTGAATATATGGCTATCTTTGAAGCATCTAAGGAAGTGACTTGGCTTCACAAGTTACTTAGAGACCTTAGGGTAATTCCTGGTATGGATAAACCTATTACACTTTATTATGATAATAATGCAACAATAGTAAGTAGCAAGGAATCAGGACACTACAAGAGGACATATAGATAGGAAGTAGCACATTGTAAGCGATGGATGGAGTTATTGATGCTTGTAAAATTGCATCATCCCATTACTAAAACTCTAGTGGCTAGCAGTTTGGAAAGTTAAGTTGAGGACATAGGATGTCAGGTATGACTTATTTACTCCCTTAGGGCAAGTGGGAGATTGTTAGGAATGCCTTAAGGATAAAAGACATTATGATGTATTTCATTACATCATTAGAATTGTTCATATTTGTATATTCAAGTTTTCATTACATCATTGCTATTTTATCCTCGTTTAATTTACATGTTAAAGTAAATGTAAGCAAATATGGCACATTGACTACTTCTGTTTATACCATTAGAATGTTAAATAAAATAGACTTTATACACAGGAAGACAATATTCTAAGGTAAGTAGTCTAAGTTGATAGTCCACAGTCCATGAGGTTAATGTGAGCAATTAACTCATGTTAAGACTATTATGTCATCTATATCTAATTGGACAAATGGCTTGTTTCAGCCATCTGGAGCGAGTCGACTCCTAAGTAGAGACATAGATATATTGCCTAGAGGTGGTGATATATCGAACTGGACCAAAGTGCTATGAATCCATTAATAAGTCCATTTACTTGGATTAATTCACTTTAGACGTTCATTATGTAATTACCTAAATCCAAAGTATGTAATTGATTCCACATGTATAACTAGTATGCTTTGATGTTCCAAAGGCCAAAGCATCTCGAAATAGCAAGCTACTAGACCGATTCATTGGCATATGACTTATACTCAATGTGAGCTTTACTTATAGATATGGAATCATAGTTGTTATAAAGAGTTAGGGCTATCTTCTTAAAAGGCATTTAATGGGATAGAGAAAATGGATAAGGTATTGCTTATTTGTTTATCAAATGATAAATTGTTCGCATATGGTAAACAATCATTTTCACGTAGAGGTTATAATAGATCTTTAAGATAAAGTGATCAAGTGGGTAAAATAGACTTTAACCTTAAGTTGATCAAGGATATTATATAAGGGTACTACACAAATGAAAAGGTCATTGGATTAAAAGGCTTTTTATAATGCTAACATAATGTGGTATATAATTGAGAGTGTAATCTCAGGTTTTTAGTGGTATGACTCTGAGATTAATAATTATGTGATTGTTTATTCGGTATAGGATAATTAATACACAGATTATTGGAGCCTAATTATATATGTACAATTGGTCCCTCAACTAGCTGAATATAATCCTTAATGGATGGTTATTGGTTGGAATACTCAAAGTCCTATGATTCTCAATATAGTAAAGTGATGCACCAAATACACCACCCTTAAGGGTACAGGCATTTTCTTCAGTAAATAATTGAAAATATTTTTTTTGGTATTATTTATTTATAATTATATTTAATTTAAGCAAATATTTATTTAAGACAAAAATTAGTAATTTAAATTAATTATACTTATCTTCTAATAAATAGAGGAATTACTTTAGATTAAATAGATATGAAAAAATTAATTATTTATATAATTAATTTGATATATATGAATTCATGTTTAAATATTTGTTTATTGATTAAATATGAACAAAATTAAGAAAAATTATTTTATTTATTTATTTTTAATTTGCAATTAAATAATTATTTTACCACAGTCAATTTTATTTTGATAATTATTACATAATTATTCTATTCTAATAAAATTTTTATGATTTTATTTCTAATTAGAATTAGAATTATGGAAAATTATCTGGTTAAATAAAAGTAATGGTTTAATCAGAATTAAATTAAGTATTTAGATTAAACAGTTTAAACTCTTTAAAATATATTAGGCTAAAGTAATGTTTGGAAACATTAGGGCTTGGCCAAAAATTTGGTGGACACCCATACTAGGGTATGCAATCAAGGGTTTTTTAAAGAGGTGGTAAAATGATTTTTTTAATTAAAAAAATTAAATTAGGGCTACCTTGTTACCTGATATAAAAAAGATGCAACAACTTAAGGTTCGGATAGAGACCATTTTGCCACCCTAATGTTACTTATCACATCTCATGATTTTTAACCTATTGACACAATATGGTGTTAAAGGAGAACCAAGCTATACGAATCCAGAGTTGATCGAGATAAAGAGTGCCCACACACTTTACCATTAGGGAACTGTAGAATAATAGAGAAGGCTAGTTATTTAAAGCTTTCACACAGATTCACTCCACGAATTTGAGGACATTGGCATATCTACAACTCACGTAACTGATTATAGGGTTTTATTTTATATGACAACATAATCTACGACAATCTATTTTCTAAAATTTTAAAATTTTAATGTGCAATCTGTTTAATCTTTCCAACAAAAGAGCATAAAAAAACCTTACGCATCATCCTTTTATCTTCTTTAACGGAGTTTGGTGCAACCCTTTACTTTCCTAAGCTCTCTTTATGTAATCTTGCTTTTTGTTGGAGTTCTTAAATCATTCTTGATACAATGAAAAAGAAAAATAGTTTTCCAGCATTGACAAATTAGTTTTTCACAGAAGTTGTAAAATTGGCCAAATCATAATGCTCTTACTCCTTTCAGCCTAATTGCATCGATTTTATTCCTGAATGATATCAATGTATTTTTTATGACAACAAAAGTAGAAAATCAGTTTTCTATCCTAAAGAAATCAACCAAAATCAAAAATTTAGATTTTTGGATTCGTTTACTAGGATCTATGTAAAATAGCTACTTCTTTATAGAGTTGTTTTCTTTTTCCTTTTGGTGCAATAGATGTGGGAATTATTCCTGCAGCACTTCAAATTTAAACTTATTGGACATATATCTTTTAGTTAAGGCTTGAGAAGCCTTTTGGCTAGCACCAGAGAACCACCGGACCTCATAAAGGCTCCAATTAGTGTTTGTGTGGATCACCGTTATAGCTAGAATACTTAGACTACTTTTGGCCTGGAGAAAAGATCATAGTAATCAAGCCATGGTGCATTCGTGCAAGGATCAACACAATTAGAGTTATGAGTCTCTAAGTAGGCATGACTTCTATTAGATCTATGTTTTAAATTACAATCAACTCACATATAAATCTCTTCCTAAGATTCTAATAAAATCTGGGTACTTTTTTTATTTACTTTCTACTATGTTCATTTAATTCAGATTAACTTTTATGCCTCTATCGATATGCATGAGCCCAGGATTTCCTATCACTTAGGGTTTACTTACCTAGGATTTTCTGATAGCCATTAGCCTAAAAGCCTTGATAATACATTTTAATACAATTTAAGGCTAAGTTAAGCTTGACTAATGAGTCAAACATGCCATGATTGATTATGAATTAACCTTTGAGTTATCCCATGATTGGGACTTGGATTAAGCATAATAATAGGGAGGAAAAGGAAGAGACCATCGGGCGAATCGCTCATCCAACTAGTCTCAGATTGCCACCATAAAGTAGCATAAACTTAGAGTCACCACTGATCATTTTAGGCTAGGCAAGATCGGACGCCTATTGAAAACAATATCATGAGTTACGAAACTTAAAATGCTAATTTCAAGGTCTACGAAGTCTAAAGATTCGTTGGTTGTGCTCAGGAGTTGGTTACACGCAAGGAAGGAATAGCATCCCCATGATGCCCGAAATCGATACCTACTAACTATATCTCACTTTGGTCTTGGTTAAATCTATTCCATTTGCTCTCTATTTAGATATAATTCTCTTTAATGCATGAAGTTTTGGAAAATGGAAATTCGAGTTTTTTTAAATAAAATTAGATCATCTATGCACCTCGAAGAATTGAGTAACATAGGAATTTTTGTGAAAATGATGTTCTGATTGGATTTTAAAAAAAATTGGATGTTTTGTAATAGGCATTGGAGAGATACCAACATGAAACATCACCTTGTAAATTTTATTGGAAAACAAATTTTAAATATGGATACATAATAATCACTACAAAAGGAAACAAGTTAGTAAGGCAAAAAATGAGGAATATAATACTATCATAAACAGGCAATCACAAACAAAAGAACGTAAGAAGGAAGGATGATCAAAATGTATCTCATAATTACCTTCGATTATTGAAGAATAACTGATAGGACAATTTTAGAGACCGGTCTAGATTCAGTGGTAATTTGACGAAGAAAGATGATTTCTATTAGAATAGTTTTGAGGCATCCAGAAGAGAGACAATTTTAAGTTTTTGAGGTAAAAACGGGATTGGAGTATCCCTTCAGTGAGGTGAGGTTGGAGTATCCCCTAAAATAGAGTTATGAAAATAGTTAAGGTCAAAGTGAAAATTTAAATTTTTAATAAAAAACAGGTTAGAGTAATCCCTTTTAGTAGTGTAGTTAGAGTATCTCCACTAGCAAAAATTTTAATATGAAATCCTATTTTTGGTATTTTAATCTTGATCTAAGTCAAAAGGGGTTGATGTTGTGAGGGAGACTAAACGGGCATATTTCGAGACATCCAGGTTGAAAACAGGGGACAACATTATGTCCCCACTATTCCTACATTTTTCTTGGGTACATCCGAAAGCTTCAGGGGGTAAATGAGGTACCGTTGAAAGCTAACTCAACATGGTTTAATGTAAAAATATTCCAGTCTAGAAAATCACTTTCTAAATGGAATTTTAAAAGTTAGGTTCATCTCAGCACTAGTAGCACATACAATTAAAAGGGCATATTGGATTTCAAAAAATCATTATAAGCTTATCCAGGATTATTAGATTGTAGATAATACCTTTCTGGAAAATGAATTTTGTGAACTTTTTGGGAAAATATTTGGAAATTTTGTAAAAATTATCTGATGGGTCATAATGGCCCAAACAAAATGTTGCATGCTAGTTCTAGGGGTTTCGGACAACAAAGGTTCAAAAAATCATTACTCCTTAGTCTGAGATGATCTGAGGGCAAATAAGACACTGCTAGAAAGTTAATTAGATGCCCTTTAAAGGAAAAATATTAGAAAAATCAAAGGAGATATTTTGTCATTCAAATATATTTTTCAAGTTTAGACTACAATGTTGCCAGAGCAAAACAGGGGGATTATTCAATATTCTAATTTTTTTCAAAGATAGACTCGGGTCTAGGACATTTGAAGTCTGCGATAGAAAATAAAATGAGCTTCACAAGTTCATTCCACAATCTTGAAGTAGTTTAGGATGATGGAACAACCTATTGACCATGTCACCCAAATGAACACGAGCCTCAAGATTAAAGATTAATAATAAAAATTATTTCCCTCTTTTTTTTTGAAAAATGAACTTATTTTACCATGAATCCAGAGCTGAAATATTGATTTGCCCCTGAGATTGAGAGACCAATTTGATGAAAATATTAAATCCATGCTACTCTTCATCTATTAAAGGTAACATGAATTTAACTTGGGCATGTTTCCAAAAATCAGTTTGTAAGAAACAAGCAAGCATTTTAATAGAGATATAATGAACAAAATACAACACATATGAAGATAAACATTGATTAAACATGCAATCATGCAAAGATGATGTTTTAACATGGAAATAGGTGACATAGATGCAAGATGATGACAAATAGGGTGCGTGGAGATGATATAAACATGTTTATACAAATGAGTGGATGTTGGGGTTGTCAAGATAGCATTTTTATTTCATGAGCCTCCTTAAAACACAAGAAAAATATTTGAACATGCCTAACACATATTAAGGTGACCATTTAAATATGAAATGCATATGTAAATTGTAGACACTTTATTTTCTTCGGGCTAATTTTTTTAGCAAACTGGGGCATGGACATGAAAAGGGGCGATGACACCCAACGAAAAATTATTTTTGAAAAGGTCAAGAAGGCCTATAGATCATATCAAAGATAAATGCAAAGATAAGGCATCAAAGGACATAGTTCAAGGTCTCTGGGGACCAAAGATATGAGAAACTTCATAATTTTGCTTGAATGTATCGGTACATGGTTCTCATGTATCGATACAATGCTCCAATGATCCAAAAATTTAAAATGTCCCCATTTGTATCAATACAATATGAAAATGTATCGATACAAGAGCTTATGTATTGATACAGGAGCTTATGTATCGATAGTAGGCCATGCTAAGACTAAAACATGCATTCTGCAAAGAAATGTATTAATACATATCAACATGTATCGATACAATGTTTATTGTATCTATACACTTAAGTTTTTTGGACCAAATGTATTGATACATGCAGGCCATTTTCCACAATCTAGGAATTTTTGACTCATCCACCATTGATCTAAAACTCAATTTTAACTCATTTCTTTGCATAAAAAAGGATCAAAACACATATCAGATTATGAATTTGGACTCTTGAATTAATCAAAACATTTTTGAAGTCTAAATTAGATCAAAAAGGTCAGTGTCACATGATCATCCTACTCCTCCCTAGTTTGTTAACCAAAATCACCATTAGCCACTCTATTTGCTAGAAAATCATTTCAGCATTTAAACCAGCCACCCTATGTCCATCATATTGGCAGCAAGTTCTCCCTATGCCACTCTATAGCCATCATGCTAACATCACTTTATCCCCCTGGAGAAATGACCCAAAACACCTCAAATTTCACTCCAAAATGTTGGTATAAATAAAGCACTTATATCCTAGCTGAGAAGGGGGAGATTCCAGCTTATTTTTAACTTCCAAAGCACATTCAAACATCAAGAAAACCAATTCCCGTAGCTCTTCACTCAGCACCAAAAAATAGCCCCAAAACACTTACTCTCAACCATAACACATTCTGAAAATCACCTTCATCCAAACCAAAACCAAAATCTCATTGTTTCTCTCTTTTTCTTGCTTATTAACAACAAGGAAAAGAGAGAAATTCAAGCAACCTTTATTGCTCCAACTATTTGGCCAAAAATTAAAGTTTTGTTGGTATAACTTCCTACTTTATCCCTTGTATTTTTTATTTTTCAGCATCTTCATCATTCTAGTGGGCTCTCCATGTTTCCATCACCCTCTTAGCATTCTCATTCATTATTGTGGCTTTTGGTTGTAGTAGTTTAGGATTTTGATGTAGTAATGCCCCTTTGATGTACAAAATGGCTCATTTTATCCTCATTATTTTGATAGCTCTTGCTTATGCTTTTTATGCCATATGCATCTTGTTATGATTAATCCATATATGAATCCTTAGCCTAACATATTTCAAGCATATTTATACATTAGCTTGCATCTTGTCATGAATCATTGTTATTTTCAGCATCCATAACATTTTCTTGTCAAACTGGATAACACTTTCTTTTGTCTAGACCATTGGTAAAGTTAGCATCCCCATTCATGTTACGTGCCATCCCCTTGTATGTTTGTTGTCTTCTCTTTGTCAAAGTGCATGTTTGATGGCTGTCAAAAAAATTGATTTTCAAAACCTCCCCAAGCCAAGCATGTTAACCTCAGCCAATAAAGATTAGCATGTACTTAGCATTTTCCTTAAAGTTAGCAAAAAAATCTTGGGGAAAATTAAGTTTTTCGGATTTGGAATCTTGGTTAAATGAGCTTAAATCTTCTAATTTTTTAATGAAAATGGCTTGCATTTGTCCCCAAAATGTTTGTGCCTTATTTTCGAGTCAAAACCTTGAGTGGTATGATCAACGGGCTATTTCATTATCCTAAATTACTCTGAGCCTGCGCAAACGAGTTTGCGATGCTCATGCCACTCTTTTTCTTTAGGCATGGATGTTCAAATGTTGATGACTCGAGATTGGACCCAAAAACATACAGAAAATAAGAAAATATCCTATGCTTTGCTTTGGCCCCCGCTGGCAGCATCACTATTACAAATTGAAAAATCACTTTAAAATCCCAAATGATTTTTTTGTGAATTTAAAATTTTTTTCTCTAAAAGAGTGTCAAAATATCATTAAAACAAGGTCTTATTCATCCTTGGATCAATTCGGATGAAAGAATTATGATTTTTCAAACCTAGATTATTTGGAATCCTAGGAGTTAACAAAATGCATTCTAGTTGGGCCCTTTAGGCCTACTAAAGGATTTTTCCAAATCTGTCCAACATTTTTCCTAAAAAATTCATGAAATTTTTTTTCTGGAAAGTTATTATTTGCAATTTTTTTATACTAAACGAGTCTGGAGTGATTTTTTTAATTTTGACACACCCTTTTCCTTGCATGCTCTATCAATAACGTAATTGACTCAAATTTGAAAATTTCTTTCCCTGGAAAGTGATTTTTTGGGATATTAAGAATATTTTTAGATTGACCCTTGTCCAGTCACCTTTCTGACAGTATCTTGTCCATCCTTTAAATCCTTCAAACCAATCCAGAATAAATTCAGAAAGTGGAATCACGTGATGTTGTCTCCAGTTCTCGATCATGGTCAAAATTAAGTTGTTTTCTTGAATTTTATCTGGAGACATTCGAATGTCTCTTTATCACCCCGATCAGACTCGAGAACATGCTTCGACCTCCCATAAGCTCATATCAAGGCACGAATAGATTATTTTTTACATCTTAACTATCCTTATTCACAACAACTTCTTTTGCCAAAAATTATTAAAAGTGCTCACTCATTTTCACGAAGTTTTGTCAATTTAAGTTTTCCAACTCAACTTCTCTAAAGAGTGTTAGACATATCACTTCTAGGGATACTCTAACCCTGACCTTTCAAGGGGATACTTCAACCTTGCTTTTCAAAATTGTCAAGATTTAAAAATCATCCTTTGTCAAATTATTTATCATCCACAGGGATACTCTAACCCCCACCTTCCGAAGGGATACTCCAACCCTGCTTTTCAAAATTGTCAAGATTTAAAAATCTTCCTTTATCAAAATTATTTGTCATCCACGAGGATACTCCAACCCCATCTTTCCAAAGGGATACTCTAACTCTGTCTTTCAATTACAATTAAATTTTTCTCCTCCCTAAGCTTCCACGAATGTGTCAAGAAAAGCTCATTCAATCAAGGAACCCAGATATGTCTAGAAAATTATCAATTTAATTATTCCCAGATAATCGATACCAATTGTAAGATAAATGCTAATAGTCCATCTTTTCCCTTTATCATTACGTTGAATGGTCCATGTTATGTTACTTCATTCATTACCGTACTAACATAATTTCTTTGTGATGATTATTTGCATGCATGTTTTCAAAACATTTCATGTAAAACTAAAGGAAATATTCCACTTGGGTATCTCTCTAGTGCCCAAAATGGAATATTCCATTTTTCAAAGTAAATTCTAAAGGTCATTTTTATTGAAAGTCTCTATATTCCCCATCTCTCCGGGGCATGTATGAGATTAAATCCTTTCATCAAAATCTGGATTTGTGTTTTCATAAAATTCATGCATTAAAAGGGGTTATATCGAAATAGTGATGAGTTAAGATCGAAAGAATCAAAACTGAGATAAGACATAACTAGTAAGGTATCAATTTTAGGTGTCACAAAGAGGTTCGTGCCTCATCATGTGTAACTAACTCCTAAACCCACTTGGCAAATCTTTGTACTACGTAGACCACAGAATTGATATTACGAGTTTTGTAACTCAAAACATAGGCTTCAATAGGCATCTGATCATGCCTAGCCCAAAATGATTAGTGGTGACTCTAAGCATTAGTCATTTTGTGATGGTCATTTGAGACCAGTAAGATAAATGATTCGTTTTATGGTCCCCTCCACTAGATCACAAGTTGAGAATTCGTACTTTCTTATTCTCATCATGTCACGAAGGAAATCCTGGTCAAAAAGACATTTTCAAGTCAAAAAAAATATTTTAAGTTGTATGCACCCATAGATCCATGAGAATCCATCCCCAAGCACATTGCGATAGCTTGGCAACTCCACTGGGGATTGTATAGAGAGTTAAGCCAATAACTAGTCGCGTCTTACTAGGTTCTCGATTCCTTCGATCTTTGGTCATTATTTAACTATAACCATTTTTTTGTTTTATCAACTAATCTTTTCTTTGACATGATTGTTAGGATTGTCTTATTTTTGAATAATCTTCAGTTTAATAAAAATGGTAATATGAGAGTAAGTAAAAAGGTCTAATTATTTCCCTATCACACACCGTGTACTTGCATATGCATTGGAGTCTCACCAAACTCTATGGCAAGGTTATAACCCAATCATTAAGAGGAAATAAGCTACCACCTTCATGAGTAACCCTTCGCATAGGCACAGCAATAACTTTCCGAATGTAAATTACCTACATCTCTCATGAGTAACCTTTCGTATTTGCCTAGGGTAATACATCCATCAGATTGAACCCATTTCGCCATGGGCTAAGGATCAAGGTGCCTCGATTGTCCTTAATGGATGAAGAAGCAATTCAGATACCTATTTAGGCATCAACCTAAACCTCATATAGTGAGCCTTACAAGCTAAACCATGTTAAACCATACCAGAACGCTGCTAGAATACCCGGAGAATAGGGTCACTCAAGGAAACATTCTTAATCTTTACTCTTAATTACCATAATTATTTAGGTGACAATGAGTATACAATTATCACCCACATCTAAATTTTTATCATTTATCAAGGCATACCATCATGCTGCCCAAACGATGACTAATCTTTGTCTAAATAAGTGACTGTGAGCAAAACCATCATTTGCAATGTCTTATGCTGTAAACTGTTATGCTGTCGGAGTGATGGCTTAATGCGCATCTGCATTAGTGGTGATAAACAAATATTTCTACTGGTCAGTTATTTTCCTCTTAAAATAAGATATTACATTAGCTCATGAAGGGCTGATTGCATCCTGGCATGTTGAAATACTGCCCGTTTCTCGTCTCACCACCTTGATTGAGACATTTTATGAATAATTTGTTTTGATGTTCTTATTTCCTTACATTTGTCTCTTGTATGTTCCACTAACTTATTTTCCTTTGTTTGTCTTTTGGTGTATGCATCATCTCATCATAACTATCATGACTATCACCATTTTACAATTATTTTTGTTCGATGTTCAGCAAGGGGCATCATTCATGGAGCAACAACTTATCTCCAATATCGAGTCCTTTGAAAATGTCAAAACATGGTTAGAAGGTCACTAACATCAAGATAGAGACTTCCTAAAGCCCAATTACGTCTTAAAAATGCATGAAGGGTCAAGATTGGTTTTAGTCAGAACGATTGTCGGGAATTGAAGCACAGTTAGGACAGATGGGATAACAACGAGAAAAAAGCCTTCACTAAAAAGTACGGGGATATAGCTCTCTTGCTTCAAGTTCAGTTGTATAATGGCTTCTTGCGAGTAGTGACATAGTTCTAGAATTCGGCCTACCAATGTTTCACCTTTAATCAACAAGATTTAGTCCCTATCATTAATGAATATATAGCTCTGCTCAACATACAAAGGGCTAAGTTTGACCAGATTTACTACAAAGTGTTATCGCCTCCTCCATTCAAGAAAAGGTTGAGGTAAATTCTTGGAGCCATAAAAGCATGGGTTGATAGTCATGTTGAAGTAAAAGAGAGCAACGAATGCATCTCTTAGGCCAGTTTGAAAGAGGCCATGGTAAATCTTTCTAACCAAACGAAAGTTCAAGATGTCTACGCTCTGGCAATCTATAGGCTCATCATATTCCTGAAGACTTTGGGTTATGTAGAGGTGACAGTCACAGATTTCTTTTCTCGCCTATGTTGCGACATCAACCTTACTTCCACCATTATCATTGAAACCATCTATGCCCTCAGTTTTTGTAAAAGAACGAGAATAGGAAGGTTTATTGGGTGTGCCCCATTGCTCTAGATATGGCTCCTAGATCATTTCTACGTTAGGGAAGAAAGAACTAGGGGAAATTTCTTCTTCAACTTCAGTCCTCTTTCCACAGTATTAGAGGAAAAATGTCATCAAGATAAGACAAAAAAGCATTGGGTCAAGGAATTGGAAAACATCAAGGAGGAAAAAATCATGTGGAAAGCCCCATGGGTGTTCCCTCAGTCAATTGTGTACAGATATGGTAACTACACTTGTGTACCACACCTGGGATTATAAGGGAAAACTAGTTATGCTCCTCTATTGGTATTGCGTCAATTCTAGTGCCAGTAATTCATCTCATTCTTCGAAGACTTAGGATATTGAGATTTTGAATGCAGAGAGCCTAATTATAAACCAAAAGTCCAGTTAGCTTTCCAAGCCTAGAAGAAGGTCCATTGTATAGAAAGATACTGGAGAGGAAGCCCCATTACACCTGGATACGAAGAATGGAGACTATCGTATCAATGATCCATTGCCACCACCAAACTCTAGGATATTGCAAATCCTAATAGAGGAACCACCTTCTAAGATCGAGCTACTAAGGAGGGAGTTCGAGTGAGAAAAAGCATCCTTGCCATAGAAATCTCTCGACTTAAGAAGGAAAAGGGCTAGCTAAAGATGGATATCTATCTTAGGAGCAGTGAAATGGATCGAGTTGTTAAATAAAGGGATCACTTCAAAGATGACCTCGAAAGCCTAACCAAGGATTATATAACACTCTGAAAAGCTAACAAGTCCTGACGTATTGGCAAGACATAATCAAATGGGAAGCGAAAGTCACCATTCTCAATCGTGAGCTAAATCAGCAAAAAAAGAAAGTCAAAACCAGTAAAGAAAAGTTTATAAGGGCACTTGCTCTTGCTTTAATCTACCAATGAAGGAATCAAAGACTCGAGGCCCAAATGCGAGATACGAAAGCCACCGAGTCAAAAATGAAACCCTCACTCAAAGAATCTGAGAGTTAGAACAGTCTCTCCAAGTTCATCAAGCTTATATCAATAAACTAATAAGGGCTTTTGAGCAACGTGAATTAGAGTGGCAAGTGATAATCGACCAGGCACGTATGAGTTACCAAACGTAGCATTAACACTTCATTGAACAAGTTTGAATGGCTCAACAAGAGGTGGACAACATGATTAAAGTAGCTCAGTCTATAACGCGAGACATCGTACCTATTAGAGATCGTGAGCAATAACTTTTGGGTTTTCTTGATCATGTGATTACACAATGTAATCACATTAGATACTTTCAGATGTATCATGTTGTAAAATAAAAACCCTTTTATGACTTTGTGGATGATGTTATTGACAAAGCTGTACCAAGAATCAATTGTCTCCATGCATATGTACATTTAATTTCACCATTTGGCATAACACTTGCATCAATTATTCATTATCTTAACTCGTCATTGCATCAAAATGCTCATCAATAAATACATTTTTAAATTAAAGTCTACTACAGAAATTGGGCCATAAAAGTGCAAAGGATTCTGAGATCAATTAGGAACACAGAACCTTAGATCACGCACCGCTACAACACATGATATCATAAGCAAATCATGGAGAGTGATCATGAAGCTCTTATTGAGCTACTTGAGCTAATGGTTAAGGAATCACAAGACCAAATGCTTTGTTAGCAATATGAAATGCAAAATCAAATTGCAAAACTTATGGAACTAATGACCACCTCTATGAAAGAAAAAGGTTAAGCCAACACTGTTGAAACAGGGAATGATCCCCCCAATGCTAAAAGTTCCCCTGCCAATAATCTAGAACCCGCCCAAGTGGAAACTAGACAAGAACAATGGCCCACTCCTATACCTACTACTCAGGCTCTGCTAGTTATCTACCTAAATCCTATTGCAACAGGTCAATTCATTCCAAGTACTCAATGGGTGAACGCAAGAGTCTCATTAGTAGATCCGATAACCCTTGACCATAAGGAACCATAGAAAACAAAAGGTCAAAAGTCCACCGTGTCTATAGAAGAAGTGAACAAATTTTAGCTACTAGAAAAATACCTCTAAGCTATCAAGGGGAGTCACAAGTTCAGAGCTCTTGAGGCATAATCACTATCTTTGGTGTCTAACCTCGTTATTCCTCTAAAGTTTAAAGTCCCAGAGTTTGAGAAGCTTAATGGAACCACCGACCCTTCAGTCCATGTTTGAATATACCTACAAAAGATGGTTAAGTACAAGAAAGATGAAAAACTCTTCATCCATTGCTTCCAACATAGCCTTACTAGGGCAGTAGCTTGGTGGTATATCGAGCTAGACCTGGGAAAATTCAATCATGGGCTGACTTGGCTAAGGCCTTTCTAAATCAATGCCAACAAATGTCAGATTGGGTACCGGATTAACTTTCCCTAATGAATTTTGAGAAGAGATCCACTGAAAGTTTCAGGAAATACGCCCAAAGGTGAGAGAAGAAGTAGCCTTAGTCCAGCCTCCCTTTATAAAAAAAGAGATGATAGCCACTTTCGTTCACACCTTACGTGCTCCTTATTGTGAGAAGCTTATAGGGAGTGTCACCAAGAAATTTGCAAACTTAGTTTTCTTCGGAGGAATGATTGATGTCGCCATTAAGAGCGGTAGAATGTATACCAGGGAAATAGCTAGATCGAGTAAAACGCCCATTGCCAGTATAAAGAAGGAAGAAGAAACTAATGCCATAAATTATGTTAGCTTGTTTCAGCCAAGATAGTGTCAAGCACCCAACCCTCGCTACTCAAGCATGCCATATTCTTACCTTGTCACAATATCCTCATAGCCTATTTATGCCACAACCTATAACCCATCCTTTGTAATCCTATCAAACCCACCATAAAGCTACTCTCCGTAAGTCCACTAAAATACCTATCGAACAACCAATAATGCTCATAGTAATCAAGGTCCGAATCAACAAAGGGAACACTTTGATCCCATCCTTATGACCTATAAGAAGATTTACCAAACTTTGCTCCAAAATCACTTAGT
Source organism: Adansonia rubrostipa (assembly GCA_038381775.1). Lineage (NCBI taxonomy): Eukaryota > Viridiplantae > Streptophyta > Magnoliopsida > Malvales > Malvaceae > Adansonia > Adansonia rubrostipa. Next base: position 6,187 of record JBBYHM010360893.1, on the reverse strand, counting down.
GGCTCCAATCTATGTCCCAAAAAAGAAGCCACCATACCCACAATGGTACAACCCTAACGTCCACTGTGAATACCATATTAAGGCCGCATGGCATGACATCGAGAACTGCCTATCTTTTAAGCGAAATGTGTAAAATTTGATTAACTCAAAAATGTTACAGTTTGAGATAAGCCAGGGACTAAATGTTGCTGCCAATCGTTTATGAAACCACATAGAGCCAGCTGCAAACATGATTACTATTAAGAATAAATATGAAGTCAAGGCAAACATTAAGGATGTAAAGATGCCAATGTTCTTAGTCTAGCAGGCATTGACTTAGGTCGGGTTACTTAACACAATAAAAAAATTGGAAGACAATCCTGGTAACTTCTGTGACTTCCATACAGTTATAGGTCATTCCCTACAAACATGCAAGGAGTTCAGGTCTACGATTTAAAGAATGATGAATGAAGGCCAGATAGAATTCTATTAGAAAACCACACCTGCTGTCGAATCTATCAACATGATAGGGGATGAAACCATGTAGCCACCTTACGAAAAAAATTGACCCTTTATTCTTTATGGCAAGTCAAGTCCTGAGGTTAGTTTTTCAATACCTACACCAAAGTTGTGGAGGTGCCTAAACCATTCTCGTATGAGAGCAATAAAGCTATCCCATAGAAATACGAGAATCAGGCAGTGATGATCAAAGAACTAACCATCACAACTACTGCAATGAAACTGTCAAAAGTTAGTCATCTAACCTATAGTGGTAGGTGTTATACTCCCCTAGATCAAGAAAAACAAAAGGTTGATGCATCTCCAAGCACCAGTACCACTTAAGTCCAAGCAAAGAATTTTAAGCCCGAGAAATCAAGGAAATAGTGAGTAAAAGAGAAGCCACTGAGTTTCTGAAGTTTATCAAGCATAGTGAATACTTCATTGTGGACCAGTTAAGCAAACAACCCACCAAGATTTTTATGCTACCTCTGTTCCTTAATTCAAAGGTCCACCAAAATGTATTGCTGAAGGTGTTAAACGAAGCATATGTGCCACCGGATGTCTCCATGGACAAATTGGACAAGCTGGTGAACAGTATCATGGTCAATAATTATATCTCCTTCACTGATGATGAGATCCCACCCGGAGGCGGGGCAGTTCTAAAGCTTTGCATATCACTACCCATTGCAAAGGATGCATTTTGCCCAAAATACTTATAGACAATGGGTAACCCTTAATGTCATGCCCATGACTATATTAAGCAAACTCCCTATCGATAAGTCCAACATCAAGATTAGCCTCACCATAGTCTGAGCTTTTGATGGAACATGTCATGGAGTAATTAGAAATATCACAATTTAGCTTCAGATAGGCCAATGTACATGTGAAGTTAACTTTCAAGTTATCAATATTATTCCATCTTACAACTGCCTATTAGGAAGGCCATGGATACATTTTGTCAGGCCGTCCCTTCATCTCTTCATCAGATGTATAAATTTATGATAGATGACAAAGTAGTCACCATCGATGCTAAAGAAGAAATAATCGCCACTACTTTCATTGAAGATATCTATATAGAGCCAAATAAAGTGCACCAGATTCATCATTCCAATCCTTCGAGTTTGTCAATGCAACATTTATGGGAGAAGGATTGCCAACAGTTAAACCCCACCTATCAAAGAGTACCCACTCGAATTTAAAAATGACCATTGGCAAAGGTTCACGTGCTAGAAAAGGGCTTGGCAAGAATTTACAAGGGATGGCCCGAGCCCTTTAAGTTACCACTCAAGTTAACAAAAAGGCTTAGGATTTAAGGCTAAGGCACAATCAAGAAGACAGGAAGAAAGGAGGATCTGCAACTAGGAGATGACATAACCATTAGGTCAGGGGGGAATCAAAGCCAATAACATTTTCGTCTTTCCATAAGATATTTTGTTCTAGAGGATGAATCGAAATAAGCCAACCAAAAGAGCAAAAGGCTCAAAATTTCTTAGTCATCTTAAATAAAGCCCTCTACTACCTCGATCTTTAGGGATACTGAGCTATAAAATTTGTGTCCTTCCACCAGGACTTGATTTTGATGATGGGGTCATGATGGAAGCCCCTGCACTTTTCCTGTCCCTTTTATGTAATGTCAAAAAATGAAAACCTACCTGTCCACACCCAAAGGCATGTAGATGTCCTATGTAAGGGGCATTTTTATCAAACATTATTGATGAAATGATTTTTGCTTATATTATTCCATATTGCGTGCCTAAATCACTTTGCAATCTCTTTGTCTAAATTACTCTTTTACTTCCATTCTTATCCGAATCCTCAGGTTATGTGTGTGCCATTTACAATGTTTATTTCTTTACCCTCGTAGGTATCTTGATGATAATGACATGGATGTGTCTAATGGGTTTTTGAAGATTGATTTTGAATAGTTAATTTGCACTAGTGAAGTTGATCTCGAAGAAGATTTCAAAGAAAGCTCCGTACCACTAGACCTCTTATGATTAGTTAAGCAAGAGGAGAAGCAAATCATGCCCCATGAAGACCCAACGAAAGTAATAAATCTGGGTACTTAAGAGGCTCAAAAGAAGGTTAAAATCGAAACCTCAATAAGGTCAACGACTAAGACCAAGCTGTTAGAATTACTCTAGGAACATCGAGATGTATTTGCTTGGTCATATCAAGACATGCCAGGACTGGACACTGATATAGTGGTCCACAACTTCCCACCAAGCCCGAATGCAAATCGATCTGACAAAAGTTAAGGAGGACGAAGTTAAAAATGCTCCTTAAAATTAAAAAAAAAGTAAAAAAGCAGTGTGATGCGGGGTTTATCGAAGTAGCCAAGTATCCTGAATGGGTTGCCAATATAGTCCCAGTCCCAAAAAAAGATAGCAAAGTATGAATGTGCATTGATTATCAAGATTTGAATCAAGCTGGTCCTAAGGATAACTTCTCACCACCCCATATTGACTCTTTGGTAGACAACACAACCAAGAATTCATTTTTTTCCTTCATGGATGAATTCGCAAGTTACAATCAGATCAAGATGGCACTCAAAGACATGGAAAAAATAACTTTCGTAACCATGTGGGGGACGTTTTGCTATAATGTCATGCCCTTTGAACTTAAAAATGTCAGGGTGACATATCAATGAGCCATGGTAGCCCTGTTCCATAACATGATGCACAAAGAAATTGAGGTCTACATAGACGACATGATTGCCAAGTCAATGAAAAAGGGTAAGCATGTCACAGACCTTCAAAAGCTTTTTGAACAGCTATGAAAATTTCAACTCAAATTGAATCCTGCCGAATGTACCTTCAGAGTCACTTTGGGTAAGCTTCTAGGCTTTATAGTTAGCGAAAAAGTGATTGAAGTTGACCCAGACAAAGTCAAATCCATTCAAGATATGCCACCACCTCAAACCTCAAAGAAAGTGAGAAGCTTTTTGAGGAGACTAAACTATATTGCTAGATTCATATCCTAGCTCACTAACAAATGCGACCCCATCTTTCAGCTTCTTCATAAACAAAATCTGAAAGAATGGAATAAGGCATGTCAAGAAGCCTTTGATAAAGTCAAACATTATCTAAGAAGCCTGCCAATGTTGGTACCGCTGGTGCCTAGTCGACCTTTAATCCTTTACTTGGCAGTCTTCAATAAGTCTATAGGTTGTGTATTAGGGCAGCATGATGAGTCTGGAAAGAAGGAACAAGCAATCTACTACTTAAGCAAAAAGTTCACAGAATGCGAATTCAGCTACTTCGTAATTGAAAAGTTATGCTGTGCTTTGGTATGGACAACTAAGAGACTCAGGCAGTACATGCTATATCACACCACATGGTTGATTGCAAGGCTTGATCCTATCAAATATCTATGTAAAGCCCTTGCACCATCAGGAAGGTTGGCTAGATGGCAAGTCCTACTTTCTGAATATAACATTGCCTATGTCAGTCAAAAGGCCATCAAAGGCAGTGAGATAGCTGATTTTCTAGCAAATGGAGTGATAGATGATTATGAACCCTTAAGTTTTGACTTCCCAGATGGAGATCTAATGTGCATTTCTGAAGATGAAAATGCCTCTAACCAAGATTGATTCTAAAAGATGTATTTTAATGGAGCATCAAATGCTCTAGAACATGGAATTCAGGCAATATTGATGTCACCCGATGAGAGTCATTATCCGTTCATAGCAAGGCTAAGTTTTGACGGCATAAATAATATTGCAAAATATAAAGCTTGTGTCCTGAGGCTTCAAACAGCCATTGAGAGGAATGTCAAAACATTACACGTGTTTGGTGATTTGACCCTAGTCATCTACCAATTGAAAGAGGAATGGTAAACTCACGATGCCAAGCTGATGCAGTATGGGAAACTGATAGCAGAACTCAAGAAAGAATTAGATAATATTAGTTTTGACACTTATCTCGAGAAGAGAACCAAATAGTCGATGCTTTGGCCACTTTGTCATCCATGTTTAAAGTTAACTAAGAATCGGATGTTGCTCCCATCCATATGAGCATCTATACAACTCTGGTTCATTATCATAGTGTCAAAAAAGAGAATGATGGCCTACCATAGTACTCTGACATCCTTCGTTACATCAAGGATCAAAAATTTCCCAAACATGCAACCAAGACTGATAAAAGGACTATCAAGAGGCTAGCTATGGGATTTGTTCTCGATGGAAAAATCTTATACAAGAAGAGTCACGATCAAGTATTGCTCAGATGCATTGACACTCTTGAAGCCAAAAAGATCATAGAAGAAGTTCATGAAGGGATTTACGACACATATGCTAATGGACATCGGATGGCCCAGCAAATCATAAGAGCGGGTTATTACTGGTTGACCCTCGAGAGAGACTGTATTAATTACACCCTGAAAATGCCATAAGTGCCAAATCTATGCGAACAAGATCAATGTCCTTCCAGTGCCACTTCATGTCATGATTGCCCCGCAGCCCTTCTCCATGTGGTGCAAGGTTTGATCACCCCTAAAGCTTCCAATGGGCATCATTTTATCTTGGTAGCAATCAACTATTTCACCAAATGGGTGCAGACTACCTCATATGCTAATGTCACTACATCAACTGTTTGCAAGTTTGTTAAGCGAGACATCATCTGTAGATATGAACTTCCTAACCAAATCATCATAGGCCATACAAGCCACTTAAATAATAAAATGATGCAAGCGGTCTGCTTCTAGTTCAAGATCCAGTATCATAATTTTGTCCCTTATCACCCAAAGATGAATGGGGCAGTCGAGGCAGCTAACAAAAACATTAAAAGAATAGTTAAGAAAATGGCCAAGACCTACAAAGACTGGCATGAGAAGCTATCCTTTACACTTCATGCCTATCAAACCTCAGCTTACACTTTTACAAGCGTTACCCCATTCTCCCTTATCTATGGGATGAAAGCTGTATTGCCTATCAAAGTTGAGATCCCTTCTCTTAAAGTCTTAATGGAAACCAAACTTGAAAAGGCTAAATGGGTCAAGAACAGATACAACCAGCTCAACCTCATCGAGGAAAAATGCATGAAAGACATCTGCCATGGGCAAATGTACCAAAAACGCAGGATCCAAGCCCATGACAAAAAGATGTGCCCACAACAATTTCACCCAGGTGAATTGGTATTGAAAAAGATCCTCCTAATTCACAAAGATGCATGAGGCAAGTGGACCCCTAATTGGAAAAGACCATATGTCATGAAGCAAGCTTTCTCCGAAGGGGCCCTAATCTTATCAGAAATGGATGGCAATGCCTTGCCCAACCTAGTCAACTTCGATTTCATCAAGAAATATTACATGTAAAGGGTGAAAACCTGAAAAAGCATCCTTAAAAAAAAAACAAAAACAAAAAAGAAGAAAACAAAAAAAAGGGTCCAGATAAAAATCGAAAAAGGGCATTTGGGTAACCAACTCGACTACAGTTGAAAACTTGCAAAGGCAACTTGAGAACATCAATTTTGATGGGGCATAGACTGAGAACACTTATAGAACAAGGCAAAGCAATCTTAGGGATCTTCTAAAGATCAGCTCATACTAGTCACATTCATTGTTCGAGAAAGATCCTAGAAAGCACCTAAAGAACATTCATTTCATGATCGTTAGAGGTATCTTCTGCCCAAAAGATCATACTTCTTACCACTGAATCACTTATTTGTCAAATAGTATACCAAGTTGTATCTCTTTGTTGTCATGAATA
>JBBYHM010360882.1:10437-20677 GCA_038381775.1 Adansonia rubrostipa | reverse complement strand
TACTCCTTCAAAAACTGCCATGAGATAACACTCGTATTGCCTTTATGCTCAATATGATGTAATGTTGACTGGGGTGGTAAATTAAAAATCTGTCCTAACTTTTTTTGGAGACTCGCCGGTTTATGTTCTTTACAATAGATAGGTCTCAACTCTAAAGGCCCTAACCCCAGTACAAATGCAATCTCCTCAATTGTAGAGGTCAAATCATACTGACCAAATGAAAAACATCTGTAGGAAGGATCTCGAAACTCGATCAAAGCATGAATCAATTGTTCATCTATTGTTATTCTGAGGAGAAGAGCGTTGTGTCCATACTTTTCAAAAAACCGAGCCTTCTTCACATCGCTCCAACCATCCCATATATCAGCTAAGTCTGTCAAATTATTCTGTCAAACATCTAAATGCGTAATCTGCGATAATCCTAGCATAAATTCTCTCAATGTACGGTCCTCACATTCTTTTTGATTTGATTCTGACTCAATGCGAACTTCCTCAAATGTCTTTGAAATAACTGTCGTGTACACTCATTCAGCCATAAAGTCTAATGGAAATTAAACAGAGCTGAAATTCAAATTTAAAGCAAGCATCCCTGTATGCATATGAGATGAAAGATGCACAAAAAAAAAAGAAAAGAAAAGAAACTGAGTTAGTATCCTTAGGAAATACTGACTTCAAAATAATGGAAGTCACAAATTATTCACAGTAAATAGAAAATCGCAAATTATTCGAACAAGGTCTTAAAAGTATTGAAAATGAAAAGGGAAAAATAACTTTGTCCCTTCATGTGTTCTTAATTTTGGCGACACCTAAAATCGGGCATGGTTTAGTATGGTTCACTATATGCGGCTTGTGTCAGACTTCTAATTAGGTTCTCGAATCCCTCGAGCCCTAAAAAGACTAGTGAGGTACCTTATCCTTATCCATCACGGATTCATGTTAGAATAGGTTTGATTCGAGTAGGCATGTCTTCCATGTCCGTAACGAGGCTAACACCTCAGGCAGACGTAGGAATCTACACCCGGTAGGTTTTTCACTGGCCCAAACAGAGGCTAATACCTCAGAAAGCAGAGCTACTTCACTGCCTCCTACCATATTGGGTACTTATGTCCTCTCCATATCTGACAGAGGAGAAACTACTGCACAACGTGCATAGTGTGTGTGAAGGGACACATTTATGATATATCATTAAAAAATGAAACCCACTATCCTAATCCCCAAAAAGACAAACGCAAACACAAGCAGATGAGCATAAAAATTAATATTAATATAATGCAATAATTTTTTTAAGGGTTAAAAATTATACCAAGAAACTGAATTAATTGAAATCTAGTTAACACATAATTAATTTTAGGCCTGACTCTCTAGATGTCCCCAGCGGAGTCGCCAAACTGTCACAACATGGCCTGGATATGAATCCTGACCGACCCGACTTAAAATGGCATTCGCTCCTATATTTGTTAAGTTTATCTTATATTCTATTATTTCTATAGGCCATATCATTATCATCATTTTCTCATTTTGGGGACTGGGTGATTGAGATAAATCACTTACTCGATTTAATCCTAAATAGTCATTACAAAATAATTATTTATTTGGAGTTGCCACCAATCTATTTAGGCTAGGTGAGATTGGTCACCTATCAGAGTGTGTATTTTGAGGGTTATGAAAACCTAAAATACTAATTTTGAGGCCTGACACCATACCAGAGATCATATAAAAGGATTCGGGAGTCGGTTATAATCAAAGTAAGGATCGACCCTCTCATGATGCCCAAAAATCAGTACCTTATTAATCATGTGTTAACTTAAATTTTAATTTTTATTCGGTTTCAACATTGGATGTTTAATTATAATTCCTCTAGTATTTCATTATGAAAGTTTATTATTTCGAGAAAGTCGTGTCTTAAAGTCTTTAGAAATCACAAAATTATTTGTACACTCCCAGGAAATCAGGTGGGCACGAATTCTCAATCATATCCTGTCGGAGAACCACACGGAATATGAAAGGTTTTATTTTGTTTTAAAACTGAAAAATCTTGACTTCTTATTTGAAAAGGTTATCTCGCTATTAAAATAATCCGTAGAATTCCTCACAAATACTGGTAAGAGTCCTACATATCAATTTAATCAGGAGACATTACCTTATTTATAAAATAATTTTGTTATATATAAAAAAATACTAATTCTATGACCTAAGAATGACATAATATGATGGACATGTTCTTCAAGTGTACTTCCGATGTGAAAGCATCCTAGCGCTCACATAAGATATGATTCAAATACAAAGTTATGAAAATCCTTAGGGTATACCTTCGACATGAAAGTATCTCGATAACCCTAATGGGTCTTAAGATGATCTTGGAAGGCTAAACCAATCCTAAAAATTCACCTTCGGCATAAAAGCATCCCAATGAGCAAAATAATCAAAATGCCCCTAGGGTATACCTTCGACATGAAAGTATCTCGGCAACCCTAATGGACCTTAAAATGGTCTTGATAGCTAAACCAATCCTAAAAATTCACCTTTTGCATAAAAGCATCTCGGTGAGCAAAATGACCAAAATGCCTCTAGGGTATACCTTCGACATGAAAGTACCCTGGTAACCCTAATGGACCTTAAAATGATCTTGGTAGTCTAAACCAATCCTAAAAATTCACCTTCGGTATAAAAAGCATCCCAATGAGCAAAATGACCAAAATGCCCTTAGGATTACCTTCGACATGAAAGTACCCCGATAACCCTAATAGACCTTAAAATGATCTTGGTAGGCTAAACCAACCCTAAAAATTCACCTTCGACATAAAAGTATCCCGGTGAGCAAAATGACCAAAATGCCCTTAGGGTATACCTTCGACATGAAAGTATCCCGGTAACCCTAATGGACCTTAAAATGATCTTGGTAGCCTAAACCAATCCTAAAAATTCACCTTTGGCATAAAAATATCTCGGAGAGAAAAATTATGAAAATGCCCCTAGGATATACCTTCGACATGAAAGTATCTCGGTACCCCTAATAGACAGTAAAATGACCCTAAGAGGCTAAAAGAGTCATAAAATGCTCACCTTTAGCGTAAAAGAATCTTGATGAGCAAAATTACCAAAATGCCCTTAGGTTTTTTAAAATTACATTCCGTATTCTTCGAAAAATCGAACAAATACGAAAAGTTTTGAATATTTCTGTGCCCCTACGGAATGCCATAGGAATAGTAAAAATTTTTAAAATTGGTAAAATGACTATTTTAACCCTTTAATATAAAAATTTTCTATTTAGTCCCTACACTTTTTTAGAACTTCATTTTAGTCCCTACATAATAAAGTAACCTAAAAATTATAAAAATCGTATGAAATTATGTATGAAAATGTAGTCAATATATCAACAAAGATTCGGCCAAATACCTTGCCTTAACAAAAAAAATTTTATTTTGCAAAGTAACACTTAAACTTTGCAAAATTACATTTTGACCCCTATATGGTAAAATACCACAAACAAATCATTAAAAATCATTAAACCAGCAAAGAATCAACATGAATATCATTGTAAAGATGTGCAAGAACGTTCAACCAAGCACCTTTGACCAAAAAATGAAAATTTTCATTATTTGGAAACTAGCCCCTAAACTTTGAGAAATTACAAAATTCAACTTAAAATGTGAAAAAAACCTAAAGCATGATATGAGATACCACAAAATTAGGTTCCAAGTTCTCCATGAAGCTTTTGGTCAAATCCTTTGACCATAAAACAAAGAATTTCCTATCATTTGCAAACTAGTCCCTAAACTTTTAGACAATTGCAATTTAGTCCCTAATTAACTAAAACCATCATGAAAACACATCATTAAAGCATGAAAATCAGCTTGGAATCAGCAGCAAAACATGGAAAAAAAACTCATTAAGATTCAGCCAAACATATAGGTCTAGAAAAAAATTTTATTTTTTTATGGATTAGCCCCTAAACTTTTTGTATTTACAAAATAACCCAAAAACACGCATACAAGCATGAATTTTGGCCAACACCTAAACAATCTACCAATCAACTTTTCTAAACTCAATAATCTCATATTCACATTTCATTTGACAAAAATTAGCGCCATATATATGATAAAATGACAAAAATAAGCACATAAACATGTAATTTCACCATAATAAGAAGAAAATACTAAAAGAAATAAAATATATATGAACATATGTATGACAAACACAACACCAAAACCACCATCATATCAACATAAACATGATTCATGAAGAAAAATAATTTACTAACAAGAAAAAAAGAATAAAAAAAGAATAAAATCAAGGAGATTAGTTCATGACCATTATGCTTAGTCTTTCAACATGGATAAAAAAAATCCATGAACTTAAGCACATTTTTGGCTCTCCAAAGAGAAGAAAAATGTATGAAACAAACAAAAATTCAAAGATTAAAGTAGAGATTTACCTTAACAAAGCTTTGAAATCTTTTTTTTAAAATATTTTTTCCAACTTTTTTTTTCTAAAAACTCTCTCTATTTTTTTTCCAAAGCTAAAAAACTTAAAGAAAACATCCTCCCCCATTTATAGGGGAGGATGATTTGGCCAAGGAGGTTGAAAATCCTCCTTGGCCGAAATTCCATGCCATTTTTCATGGATTTTCTTTTTTTTATTATTTTTTTATTTCTTTTGATGTTAAGTTTACTTGCTAGGTTGGACAAAGTAATAAATATTGTCATAAGCCCATGCCTATCTTTTCTTGCAAGCCTCTCTATTATCAAGCTCATGATGAAGTTGGTCAACTCATGTAATGGGCAATTGGGATGTAACTAACTTGGTTAGAAAGTAATTGGTTGAGAAAACAAGGTAGTTAGCATGTAACTAGTTGGAAAAAGTAAATAAAATTAAATTAAATAAAGTTTCCAAAAATTAAAATAAAATTTGAATTAATGTTAATTGATCATAGACAAATTTAGAAATGAAATGGCGCAAAAGATTCTGATTGGAAGTTAAAAACTCGTAAAATTTTACGAGAAATGCCTTAGTATAAAAAAATTTACATATATGAAAAAACTTCAAAACCCATGAAATAAATTAAATTTTCCAAAACTGTTTTAATGGGAGATAAATGACAATATTAAATGAATTTTAAAAATTTTAAGCCGAAGAAAATTACCCCAAAAATATTTATGGAATACAAAACTCGATTTTTTGGAAATAAGAGAATTTCAAGGAAAAAAAATCAAAAGTCATGGAAATGAATGAATTTTTGAGAACTAAGTTAAGGTGAATCAAATAATAATATTTGATGAATTTTAAAAATCATAAACCAAGAAAAATCACCCAAAAAAACATTTACGGAGTAAAAAACTCCATATTTTGGAGACAGGGAGATTTCAATAAAAAAATTCAAAGCTCATGAAAATGAATGAATTTTTGAAAACTGAATTAAGTTAAATCAAATAATAATATTTGATGAATTTTAAAAATCATAAACTAAGAAAAATCACCCAAAAAACATTTACGGAGTAGAAAACTCCGTATTTTGGAAATAGGGAGATTTCAAGAAAAAAATTCAAAACTCATGAAAATGAATGAATTTTTTAAAACTGAATTGAGGTGAATCAAATAATAATATTTAATAAATTTTAAAAATTATAGACCAAGAAAAATCGCCCTGAAAACATTTACAGAATAGAAAACTCCGTATTGTGAAAACAGGGAAATTTCAAGAAAAAAATTGAAAACTCATGAAAACAAATGAATTTTACAAAACTAATTTAATATGAATTAAACAATAATATGATGAATTTTGGTGTTTGAAACTTGAGAGGATTCCATCAAAAATTTTACAAGTAAAGAAAAACTCGTATTTCAATACCGAGAAAAATTATAGAATTTCATTGACATTGAAGTAAAACAAATTTAAGACCATATATTATTTAACATTAATTTCCAAAGCGAAGAAAATGAACTTATAAAACTTCTAAAAATAAATCAATAAGAACCAAAAGTAAAATTTACGAGCACGATACTCGTAAGACTGTAAAATTCAAAATTAATTCATAAAATTTATAATTTGACACTTCGTGATAGAAAATGCCAAAATATATTTTTTCTTGAATATTGATGATTTTTTGGGGTGAGAATTGGCATAAAACCACACCGATGTCGGTAAAAAAATCCGACCACTAATTTCTTGAGGTTTTTCAAAAAAACTCAAAAAATTCTTAAAAATAGGAAAATTGATCGTGAGATCACCCGCAGAGGTAATTTCCAAAATTTGTTATGAACTTGTTTGAAAACAAAAATTTTTCCTTTGCAGATTTGTCATTTATACTCGAAAAATAAATTTTTCAATCATGTGCATCTATAGTTATTTGCATCTAACTGATTAAAATTAGAAAAATATGAAACCCCTCTGGTGGAAGTTAGGTGTCTACGGCCCAGACGAATTTAGGTGTCTACTGTCTGTAACATTCTAAATATGAATCCTGAGATATTAGAGCACACAAAAAATAAAATCTCATCTGGAATAGGGCTAGATTGTTGGAACAAATTGTTCGTTTGACTTTTCCATGTAGCTATTACAAAATCACTAGAAAATTAAAGTCATGACCAATCTTTTTGAGTTAAGTTTGATCTGATACTTACTAAAACCAATCCTTTTAAAGTTTTGAAGTTTATTTTAAGAGGATTTATTTTATTGTTTGCATTTAAAGCTAAAGAAAAAGTTGAGTTCGAAAGTTGATTACGTGTAGAGAAGGATTAACATCCCGTAATCCTTAAATCGATACCATTTAACCATTGAGTTTGTCGGTTCTAATTTCAATAGTTAGCCATAATCCCTTAAAATGTATAATGAATTTAAAATCAATAACCCAATTTTTATGAATTCAAATTTTTCTATGCTCCTTAGAGTTTGACGGAAAGAATTTTTCTTATGTTTAAAACTATTTTCTAGGTTTGTTGTTTAAAAAGGATATTTTGGATTGAGAGTAAATCTAGACAACTTTGCCAATAGAATGACAAAAGACTTTGAAAAATATTCAAACCCTAGAATATTGCCTTAATTTTTTTAGAATCAATAATCGAATTTTCATGAATGCATTTATATCATTTTGGACAGACACATAAAAGTGATTAATCACAACATATTATCTACATAACAATAATTCATAATGTAAGCAAGAATAATAAAATGAGGTCGATTTGGAATGTAGCTCATAAATAGTTTTGATCACTCAAGGAAATAACGAATAATGGCTAGAGACACGTTTAGATTCAAATACTGATGAAGACATAACAGTTTTAGTGAAAATCAAACCAAGTTTGACAAATAAGTAAGAAAAAGGATTTTCGAAGAAATTTTCAAAAAAAAAAAGGTCAAAAATAAAAAAAATGCAGGAATTAGTTGAAAAATCCATCAATTTTTAGAAAGTAGGGTATTTCAAAAAGGTTTTTGAGAAAAAGGAAAAAAATGTTAAAATTACGAGGAATTTAAAAATTTAGCAAATTCGTGGCCTATGACTCAGCATTCAAATGTCTTTCGACTATCCAATGATGATGCACATAATGCCTACCCTAAGGTATTTGAATATGTTTAAGAATAGTGGCCTTCAATTTACGCATGGTAACCTTACTCAAAAACAAGGGATAACTTGAACATAAAATGCTTTCCTAATTGTTTGTCCACCCAAACAAACTTTGAAAGAGGCAAATAAGACAACATTTGAAATATAACTTGATAAGTTTTGATTTAAAAATATTGTAAAAATCCCAACAAATCATTAATGCATGAAAATATTCATGCAACCAAATCTAGTTGCAAGATGCGCAGTATACGAACAGCAGTAAAAAAACCTAATTCATTACCTATCCAAACGGACTCAAAAAGGGCATATGATACACCATTAAAAGCTAATTTAATGAAGTTTAACATAAAAATACAATAAAATGCCAAGAAATTCATTTCATGGACCAAAAGTATGATGGCACTTGCTTTAAGAATTAGGCATAGCAAGACCCGACCAACAAATAGGAACTAATTTGTTATGTATCCAAACAGGCATAGAAAAGTGTATGAAACATCGTTGGGAGGCTAATTTAATGAAGTTTACATAAAAATTCTAGAAATTGGCTAGAAATTAGGTCGCCATGCAAAGGCAACCTTTTTTTGGTCCCATATTCGGTAATAGGTAAAACAAGGAATAAGTATTCCTGACTTTTAGTCAAAATGGTGTCCAACTAGAGGCTTTTGAAGTTGATTTTTTAGACATTTGAATGTCCATATGCAAGGATCTAAGGTTAAGTAGAGTGATTAAGAACCATGGCATGAGTTATACTAAAAATGAGACCTAAAAGTGACAAACAATGGTTAGAAATTGGGAATTAGCATCCAAATGCCATTCTCTCAATAGTTGTCCATTCATGTTTATCCTAAATGTTTCCACCTATACCAAAGACAATTAAAAACCTTCTTAACACTACAATATGGTATGATAGTGAGCTTATCTCAAGCCTAATTTAATTGGCACTCAAATAATGCATTAACCATGTTGATAGTTGAATTAAATTCTCCAAGGAAGCTATGGAGCATAAAATGCTCCACACATTTTTTACCTTATCTTTTCCCTTATCCAAAGTACCTCCAAACATTGGCGAGGCATTAGAATGCCTCTTTAGTGGGGTTAACATAGCTTTTAAAATAGTAGCTAATAATGCTCATTCTACTCACTAACTACAAGTCCATGTGGCTTACCAACAAGGCTTATGTGTTCAAGGTCAAAATTAATTTAAAGAAACCTTAAAATCAATTTGTTATAACCATAAACGAAAATTCATCTAAGCATGATATAATTTAATATGTCCCAAGTTTATATGTGAAATTATAATAAAAACCATAAGCTAAGGTTGGCACATTAATTGAGCTAACTTTAACCTATCCTTAGGAGATACTAAAAACATTTGTGACTAAACAAGCATGATTAGCCCCTTGGTGGTCATAAGCTTAAATCACCAACATCACTTAAGGCCTAAGAACCCTAAGTTCATAAGGCCTTATGTAATGTTTAATATCAAAGGTAAGTATACATATTATCAACCACATAGCAAACTCATTTAAAACCACAAAAGAACAAAGAAAATGCAGGATCATCATAGGAAACATCATGGTCGAACCCTTCATGGGGAAATAACCAACTTCCCATTTCATTCTCCTTTCACCAAATGTGTAGCAAACTTGATTTTTATCATTAGAAAGCAAAGAAAACACAAGAACATGGCATATACTTTACTATGGCCAAGCATACTAGAAAGAACATAGCCAACTCCATAATTCACATTTCATCCTCATTTTATTAAACATGTAGCAAACTCAATTCAAGTCGTCTAGGAAACAAAGGAAACATTAAATCATGGCACATTATTCTTTATTACCAATCATCAAAACATAGATTAAACATATTTCATACATTATAAAATCATGAATAAAGGAGCAAATGCATGAGATCATAATAATCTATAGCCAAATTCTCTAAAGAGTAATAGTCACTATCAAGTTTGGAATAATAAATGCACAAGATCATTAATACAAGTTAACAATGTAGAGGAAAAAGCATGAACACATGTTATTACCTTGTGAACATTGAAGATGTAGCATGACACAAGGAAAGCAAATCAAGCAAAAAAAAAAAACTACAATAAAAAGAAAAAGAAATTATATCTTTTAAAATTCCTAGCAAGAATTCCTCTTATTTGTTTAATTGATTTTTTTTGTAGTAAGGTGGCTAAATTAAAAGTTGTAAACAAAATAAAGACTTTATGCTTATATACAGGGGGTGACACCACATACCATGGGTGCTATCCAAAAATGTCATCTTGCATTACCATGGTTTTTTACATTACTAGCCTACATGTTCATTCCTAATCATGCATTTATGGGAATAACACTTTCATGCTTTCATACCTTTTCAAGATGGCATTTTTATACTTCAAAGTGTTTTCAAATTATCTTACTAAATTCCATGATGCCTTGTCCATTATTAAAATTGTAACAAAACATTATGTCACATTAACTTGTTAAATTCAACCATGGTTGCATTTTTTGACTAAACTTGTACATTTATTTTCTTAATCAAATTGGCGCTTTGTTTGCTCCTCAAAAAATTCAGTTAAATTATCCTTCAGAGTTAAAATGTCTTCAACAATGTTCTTCCAAAATAAGGATATTAAGCTCTCAACAATTCTTTCCTAAGTTTTTACTTGAACCTAA
>JBBYHM010360882.1:0-10337 GCA_038381775.1 Adansonia rubrostipa | reverse complement strand
TGTCTTCAACAATGTTCTTCCAAAATAAGGATATTAAGCTCTCAACAATTCTTTCCTAAGTTTTTACTTGAACCTAAACTTAATTGCACTTCATTGACTTTCTCTCCATATTTAATTTCACAATGGTGAAATTAATTTCAAATTTGAAACTCAACCTTTTATCTCATATTTAACTTTGACTTTGACTTTAAGTTTGACCTTTAAAACCAAACCTTTTTTAACTTTGATTGTATTAAACAATTATTCCATCCTTTCTGAGGGGCTGAAAAAGTCAACTTGTGCTCTCTATTAGATTTTACATGGCTAAGACTTAATTTTCCAATCCTAATGCTTTCTAGTTGAATCGCTTGATTAAGCTTACGTTTAATTCTTCCATCCAATTTAGCTTTCAAACTCATTTTAAGTCATATTGGGCCTTGTGATAATGGATGCTTTATCTGAGAGGGTCTTGGTTAAGATGTATCAGTGGAACTATAAAATAAAGAAATATTCAATTAAAGGGCTCAGACAGAATTAAGTGTCTACAACTGTCTCTTTTTGGCTATCGCTGAGAAATAAGAATAATGCAAAAACCATTGGCATAATTTGTTTGAGACATGAAAAACTTTACTTTGAGGGAAATTTTTATTTTTCTTTTATAATGCTTGCTAAAAATAGTTTTTACCAATTGAAAACAAAGTCTTGGCAGAGATTTCAGACTAAAAAAAAACAAAAGAAAAATAAAAGAAAAGACCTTGATAGTGATCTAAGGGTTAACTCATTTTTGAAAACAAATTCCACTTAAAAACAAAAGACATCAACAATGATCTAAGGTTCAACCAATTTCTTAAAAACAAGTTTAACTTAAAAATAAAAAAACTTCTTACAGTGATTTAGGGCTTGACCCATTTCTCGAATATAAGTTCAACTTAAAAATAAAGGGTTTCCAACAATGATCTAGGGCTTAGCCCATTTCTTGGAAACAAGTTTAACTTAAATAAAAAAACCTTGGCAATAAACCAAGGCTCAAGCTATTTCTTGAAAATGAGTTTAATTTAATACTAAAATTAAAAAAGATTAGTGTGAAGTTTGGATGTCACCTCTAAAAACTTAACCATACAAAATCTTAGACCGTTTAAGACTTAAATTTTGGATGCATCCACCTTAAGCTTTAGATATATGACCAAAGACTTGTTGTTTTAACTATCACCATTGAAGAATTAAATTTTGGATGTCACCACTAATTTTTTAAAAACATGGGAGCTATTTTAAGTTAAAGCCAAATTGTTTTTTGTGCATGGATTAAGAAGTGATCATTTTTGGCAGATAAGCACTTTTATGCATAGGAAGCCATAATCAAAGCAAGCTTCCTTTTTATCCTAAATTAGAATAGACTAGCCAAAATTAATATATTTTAGGAGTGTAGATATTTTGCTCACAAGTAACATTGGATAGGAGGTACCAAAAGCCAAAAATCAAATTAGGGCCATTAGATAACCAATGAAGGATCATTTTGTGCTTGAAAATATATAAAAAAAAGTTAAAACAAGTGCCACTTTTTCTATTCTTTAAGGAATTTTAGGATTAAGGATTGAAAGGCCTTTTTTTTTCATTTTTTCACACATCATTAAAAAATAAATAAAAAAAAGGGAAAACAAAGAAAGAAAGAAAAAGAGAGAAAAAAAATGAAGACAAGCTTGATAAGTATTTTTTTATCTTCTTTTCTTTTGTTTTACTTTCTTTGTTCTTCTTTTCCTCATTGTGCATATTCTATACCATGCATTTATAGTTCCATAGTTTCCTAAAATTAAATAAAAGTGAAAAATAATGCTTCTCATCTATTCTTATTTTATTTATGTACTTAAAGCTCACTGTGTTGCTTTACCATGCATTTATACGTGTTCATTACTTGTTTGATTTTTTTCAACAAATAAAGTGCAAAGATTGTTGATCTTGAGGCTTTAGGCATCGAGATATTAGATGAATTCAAACTTTTAAGTTTAAGTAACCCTTCTAGAGCCAATCTCATCTTGTTTCCTCAAATTTTTACTTTTAAAAGGCTTTTCAAGTTATGTGAAGTTTGGTCTAGCCAATTGAATTAAACCTTCATAAAATTTTAATATTCTTCGAGCATTATGAAATTGGAAAAAAAAAGCTTGTTCATGTTTGGATGCTGTTGTAAAATGGCTACAAAATTATTTTCCAAGTGACTTTTAACTTAAAACGTCTTTAGAGTTTTCTAGTTTGCAAAGTCTAGCTGTTGGCTCATCTATGAGCTACTATTGGGGTTGCTTTTAAAGACCATTTTGGTGGCCATTTGGTCTAGATCTTAACCTTAATATGCTGACCATAGAATGCTAAGAAGTCACAATAACATGGGTATACACACAAATTCGTGTCAAAAATATGACAAACAGAATTTGGAGACAAATAAATAATTTTGTTTATCAAAGATTGAAAGTTATAATCTCTAGATATTCTCAAAACAAAGAAATCATTTGATTTTTTTCTTTAATAAAACTTAGATTCAAGGGTCTTCAAACTTAATCTTAAATTAAATGTCTACTTTAAAGGTCTTCTGGACTTATTCTTGAAAAATGGAATAGAACTCTTTCTTGTTGCCGAAACAAGATCAGAAAGTTACTTCTTGAGAATTCTTTAGAATAGATCTATCATTCTTTAAAATTTCTTTAATTCTTGAAAGAGATTTTCTTGAGACTCTAGAGAATTTGAGTCTTCAAAATTTATTCTTATCTTAAGGCTTGTGAATTGTGGAATTGTTTTCTTGAATGGCTTAGGGGAGGTCCCTTTTATAATGTAGTTGAGCCAAACAAAGTAAATTTCTTAAAGAATATAGTTTCTTTGAAAAACTCATCTTTAGGAATTATTTCTTAATTAATTTAATTAATTAGATATTAAATTCCTTTATTTATCTTTTAATTGATTTCATGTTTTTAGAGACAAAACTTCATTATTTATCTTTTAATTAATTTAATTTATTTAGAAATAAAACTCTTTTCTTTATCTCTAAAGTAATTTAATTTAACTAGAGATAAAACTCATTTATTTACCTCTTAAGTAATTAATTTAATTTAATTAGATTATAATAACTAATTATGATATCATTGATTTCACATAGTGATGTGAACACATGGAAATTTGTGATTAATTGAAAATATTCTCCTTTTATAGAGCCTCATTTAAAGTCATTAAAACAACCTATGAAACTGAAAATAGCAACTCCCTTATTTTTTCTTTACATGGATCTACGACCAAAATCATTTGTGGCTAATCGTTCAGCCACCAAAGGATTTTTGGGAATTTTTTAGTATTTTTAGGTGAAACCTCTGCGATTTAGTATTCCCAATAGCTATTATACATAAATATTTTAGTCCATTTGAATAGGTAAAGAATCTTTGTTTATTATTTAGTTCTTCTAGATCTAATGGCAAAAATGGGTTGTAACTATATTCTGGACCACCAAAAGACCCTTTGGGAATTTTTCAATTTTTTTTGGTGCATCAAGTTAGCTTTCTAATAGTATATCACTTGTGACTTTCTGAGTCTATTTAAGTAGGTAACATTTTTTTTACTAAGTGAATCTTCAATATCTTGCAACTAGAGTGAACAATGTGCTACTTTCGGCCTTAAAAGTTTTTTTAGGAATTCTAGAATAGTTTTAATTAAAATTCATTGAGTTAGTTTTTCCAATGGTGATAATACATGACTCTCCTTGTCTGTTTAAATATGTAACAATTTTTTTGTTTACTACACAAGTCCCTTACACGTTACTAGTCACATTATGCTTTCTTATTGTCCAATGACTTTTTAGGTTTTTATTGTATTTTTATATTAAACCCAATTGAAGTAGCTTTCCAATGATGTGTATTGTGCCTGATTCTAAATCCATTTAAGAATTAAATGAATTAATTCTCTCTAAGTGTGTAGTAGCCTTACTTACTTTTGTTCTAAGGCATTCGAATGCTTTAATTATTTCCACCTAGCCCATTAGGTATATCCCATCATCCTTTGGCTCTGTGCTCTAAATTATATCATAATCCAAGCTTGGATTCATTTCATATCATTCCAAGTTAAGATAAGGTATTTGGGAAGCCAAACGTAAGTAGAATGATAAAATAACAATCAAATACATTGTAGCAACTACCTAAGTGCATATAAATAGGCTAGAACTCCTACTCCTACAAAATTTGTTATTCCTAAAAGAAAACTAGTTAAACTTAATTATATAACTTATCCTAAAGTAAAATAAAACTCTTATCCTAAACAATAATTTAATTAAACTAGAATTCTTAAAATAAAAAATCCTAAACATAGATCTAAATTAACTACTTTATTCAAACAGAATTTAAAATAAAATAAAACTTTTAATTGTTGATGCTCCTACATCATCCACCCCCTTTGAAAGGTTAGTAATATCTTTAGAAAAGACTTTAACTAAGAAAAATATGAAAAAAATAAGGAAGGGACAAGAGGGAAGAGAGAGACTCAAGCTCTCTCCAACTATCTGAGCTTTAGAGCATGTCTTTTTTTTTAAATTAAAAAATTGATGACAGTTTTCTAGAGTTTTTAGCTTCAAAAATTTCAACCATCTTTGCGACTACTACCAAACTTCTATATCTTTTTGTAAAAAAACATTTTTTTTATAAATTTTCTTTAGTGTTTTGTATGTAGTTTACTTTCATTTTAAACTAATTGATGATTTTTGGTTTTTAGATATTTGATGGATTATTTCAATGTTTATTTTAGGGTCAAGCTTCTACATTTAAGGTTAGTTTCCTTTTTTAAGGTAGAATTAATTATTTTTGCATGGAATTTTAAGGTGTTCCTTCAAGTGTTCAAAGTTAATTTTGGTTTTATTTAATTTATGGCATGTTTAACTTGAGTTTGATATGGATGATTGTCATTTTAGTTAGTTGAGGTTGAATTAAATGATATATTTCACTAGTTTTTTTTTTTTCAAAAAGAGATCATTCAAATAGTTTTGGATTTATAATTAATCATGCAACTTTGTCAAGGCAGAAAGATAAAGGACATGAATTATTAGGTTACTTTCGTAGTTAGGTCATTACATATGACTTATACTTTACTAAATGTCTTAAGATACTTATAAAGTGTATAGAGTGTTTTATTGCTCTGGTAGTTAAACTTTTCTTTCTCTAAAAAGTTTTGTATTTAGTTCGATGGAAATCCAGAGAAATGTGGAACTTCTTTGTTTGCTAATCAGCATTGTAAGATACAAATATGTTTCTTAAGAGAAAGACCACCCATAAAGCATGGGTAGAAAACCCCAAAATAATGGTGGGATTAGTTAATTGATTATGGGTAATGATGATGCTATTATAATGTATGGATATAATAGAAATGTCTATGTTAGATGGTAAGTGCAGAGTAAGGAGTCTCAAACATAGATAAAAACTATCCAACAAAACCTTGCTTTTACTAATTTCACTAGGATATCATAGTTAAATTCCATACAATGATGGAAGGCTTTGCATGTTAGTAGAGTTACTATTATTTGAAAACATAATCTTTTTCACATCCTCATTTATGTTGATTAATTTGCTTAAAAAGGATTGTCAAATTCAACAAGTTTTGAAATATAGACTTTAAGAAATAGTGGTAACAACTTTGTAGAACAAGCTATAATCAGAATTCTGCTTTGTAAAAGAATTGATATGTTTTACCTACCTAGCTTTAACATATTTATTTTCTTAATTTCCTTTACTATTCAAGCATATTGTTTAAAATATTTTTTAAATTAATTATGGAGTCTTAAATTGCTATTATCTTTTCTATTTAGGTGTATATATAACTGTTATTTTTTGTATTAACTTTATGCTATTAAATGCCATTTAAATTATACTGGTTGGTGACTCCCATTGGTTAATTAAAATAATTAATTTCTAGTTCATTTTTAGGTTAGTTTTAATTATTTCTTTTATGACCAAGTTAGCTTTTTATACTTTTGCAGGTCCAAAG
The DNA here is from genome assembly GCA_038381775.1 of Adansonia rubrostipa. NCBI lineage: Eukaryota > Viridiplantae > Streptophyta > Magnoliopsida > Malvales > Malvaceae > Adansonia > Adansonia rubrostipa. Next base: position 4,358 of record JBBYHM010360882.1, on the reverse strand, counting down.
TGAGAAACAACTTAGAGGTGCAAAAAAACTATAAAAGGGAAATTGTAATGTTTAACTAGTAGCGCCAGCATCCACTGATAGCATTTCAACTCCCTGAAAGGCTAGTGCCTTCGCACCAAAAAAATAAGGTCAAGACGCAGCCAGATATTTTCTTGTCTGGGAAGTTTTTCCTTTCAGGCTTGTGGACCTTTATAAATAAGATTTTTTAAAAATTAAATGAGGATTTTTAGCTTTTATGAAACTAGCTTTTTCTAAGACAAAGAAAGCAACAAAAAGTTTACGAAAGGCAAATGAGATTTATGAAAGCGTGAAGACTTAAGAACCAACATCTCTAGTTTTCTCTTTTCCCCTTACTTTTCTCTTATCTTTCTTGTGATATTTATGACCGTGAAATTCTTTTATTTTGAGTTTTTTTTTTAGTTTGCATGAGTCAATTTAGTTTTCCTAGAGTTACAATGGAATTTAGCATGTAGTTTGAATTCTTATTTTACTTTCTTTCTTAATGTTAATGATATTTGAGTTATTTTTTCAATCTTGTACTTAATGCTTCTAATTGCTTAATCACTAATTAGATTGATTTGGTAAATAAAAATAAACTTGAAAAAGAAACTTTAATGTTTAGATACAGATTAAGATGTTCATATTCTTTTATCTAATTTGGTGAATTAACTTATAGAAAAGATAAGAATATACTTACATGTCATGTCATGTGTAAATAGTATAGAGTCAGAGTCAAATGAGTATCCTTTTAATTTGATTCTGATAGGAATATATTGAATAAGTTGAGAGGTACATTTTATAAGATCATCAGAAAATACTTATAAATACAATAGAGCTTTAGGTTAGCAGTTCATTATCATTAGTCAAGTTAAAAGAATGGAAAAGATTTAAAAGAAGTGTTACGGGAAATTGTGATCCTAGGTTTTTCTCTATTGATTAATCAAACTCCAATTGTCTCTTTGCTTCTTATTTTCTTTTATTTCTTTAATCGTATGTTTAAACAAGATTAAGTTATCATAATTTTAGTAATTGAAAAAATTAATATGATTCCTCGTGACAACGATCTCTACTTATCATTATATTACTTATTAATGATGTAGGTACTTGTAGCAAAATCTACAATAAGCTTTTGGCAAAATCATTTTAACCGGTTTACCTAGTCATAATTTTTTAGTAATGTTTTTATGTAACTTTATAATGTTTATATGTAACCTAGTAATGTTTTTATATAATTTGTTATACACAAACATTACCTTCAACCCATAACATATATTACATATAAATATTACCAACACTCTAATACTTTATATAAATTTTAATGTTTATATGTAACTTCGATAATTTTTAGTAGTAATTCTTTTTAACTAATAAAAAAATTATAGTAAACTTAATTTTTTATTAATATAATATATTTATTTCTAATATTAAAAATATATTAATAAACTTAAAAAATATAAATTTTTTATAATATAATCTTTACTAATATACCCTAATAAATTATTAAACGAAAACAACATGGAAATTATTTTTCACTTCAAAAATTATTACAAAAATTAGTTTCATATATATATAATATTTAATAAAAAATAAAAAAATAATTTTGAGAAAATTATAGTTAATTCTTAAAGGAATATTTTACATACATATATTTCAAATTTGGTAATGTTTTTATGTAAAATTGTAATATTTATGTATAACTTGATAATGTTTGTATGTAACAAATTATATACAAATATTATCTTCAAAGATTTTTTACACACATATATTACATATAACACAAATTAAATATAAACATTATGTAAATTGTAATATCTATATGTAATTTCTTTAATATTTAGTTGTAATTTTACCAACTAGTAAGAAATATAAATTTTATCATAATAGTAATTTTTTCTTAATATTATATAATTATTACTAATATACCCAAATAAATAATTAAACTGATAAAAATATAAATTATTTTTCACTTCAAAAAGTACTACAAAAATTAATTTCCTGCATATATAATATATTTAATAAAAATAAAAACTAATTGTGAGAAAATTATAGTTAATTTTCTTAAAGAAATATGTTACATACATATATTACAAATTTAGTAATGTTTTTATGTAAAACTATAATATTTTGATGTAATCTGATAATATTTATATGTAAAAAATTCCATACAAATATTACTTTCAAAGATTCTTTACACAGATACATTACCTGTAACACTTATTAAAACCTTCACTCTAATGTTATGTGTAATTTTTATAATCTTTAGTTGTAATTCTTATCAACTAATAAAATATTTAAACTTTATCATAAAATTAATTTTTTTATTAATATAAAATAAGTATTACTAATTTTAACAAACATATTATTGAAATTAAAAGTATAATCATTTTTTGACTTCAAAATCACTAAAAATGTTAATTTCCTACATATATAATATAGTTAATAAAAAACAAAAATAGTTTGTAAAAAATTATACTTTATTTTTCATTTTACATAAATACATTACAGTTTCGAGAATGTTTATTTAAATCTGTAATGTTTATCTATAATATGATAATGTTTGTACGGAACAAATTATATACAATGTTACCTCTAAAAATTCTTTACACATATACATTACATATAACATATATTACATATAAATATTACCTTCACCCTAATTTTATGTGTAATTTTTTGTAATCTTTAGTCATAATTCTTACCAACAAATGAAAACTTTAGATTTTATCATAAAATTAATTTTTTACTAATATATTTTATTTATTACTAATATTAAAAATATGTAAATAAAATAAAAAATATAGATTTTTAACTTCAAAAATTACTAAAAAATTAATTTTCTACACATATAAAATATTTAATAAAAAACATAAATGAGTTCCAAAAAATTATAATTTAGTCTCAAATTAATATTTTACATAAATATAATATAATTGCAGTAATGTTTTATATAAAACTAAGCTATTTATATGTAATCTGATAATATTTTTATGTAATTTTTTACATATAAATATTAATTTTAAAGATTATTAACATAAATACATCACTCATAACACATGTTACATATAAACAATACCTATGATAATATACTTATTAATATAAATAACTTTTATTATCTTTAATCATAATTTATGTAAATAAATAATGTATATGTGCAATTGTGAGAAAATATGTAATATTTATTTATATTACTTATGATAATATATTTATGTAACTATAATATTTTATGTAATATTACTTTTTATTACATGTTGGTAATATATTTTTATAACTTACAAACTTTTATGTAAATATAATAAATTTATATATTATAGCTTTTATTATCTTTTAACATAATTTATACAATAAATAATGTATATATGCAATTGCAAAAAAAATGTAATATTTCTTTATATTACTTATGATAATATATTTATGAAATAACTAATATAATTTATGTAACTATAATGTTTTATATAATATGACTTTCAATTACCTATTAGTAATATATTTTTGTAACTTACAAAATTTTTATGTAAATATAATAAATTTATGTATTAGAACTTCTATTATCTTTTATCATAATTTATGTAAATGAATCATATATATATTTATAATTGTAATAAAATTATATAATACTAAATTATATTGCAAACCATAATAATTATGTAACTATAATATTTATTGATAATTTTGATTTTTTAATCATAAAAATTTACCGTAATTCTAATAATTTTATGTATTATTATATAATAATACATGCAAAAAAAACCATTGCAACCGGTTTAATCAATTCAACCAAAGCTTACCCAAACCTTACACTAAAAATCGTACCTTAAAAGTCTCCCACAAAAAATAACAGTTCATTGACTTTAAAAAGAGAATTTTTCTTCAAGCACAAATGGCTGGTTTCTAATTTGTTTCATATGCTGACCAATTTTGAGTGCAAGCCTTGCAGTGTAAACCTTTTTTATCATATATTATTTAATAGCATCTAGGCCCCTTTTCCATCAATTTAGTATATGGACAATAGTGTTAAAAAGTGTTTTGAAATATCCAACTTCTTAGCATTCAAGTTGTAATAATTGTAGACACCTTATTTTGTTCGAGCTAATTTTTTTAGCAACTGAGCTAATTTTCCACGGTCCAAGCATTTTTGACTTATCCACCATTGATCAAAAACTCGATTTTCACTCGTTTATTTGTATAAAAAAAAGATCAAAATCCATGTCAAATTACGAATTTGGACTCTTGAATTAATCAAAACATTTTTTTTGAAGTCTAAATTAGATAAAAAAGGTTAGTATCACATGATCACCCTACTCCCTAGCTTGTTAACCAATATCACCATCAGCCACCCTATTTGCTGGAAAATCATTTTA